>VZTX01016907.1:140832-202648 GCA_013400915.1 Pardalotus punctatus
CAGCCCAGAGACTTCTGTCACCGCATCTTCTGGTTTTTGTTTGTTTGTTTGTTTGTTATTGCCACTGTTGTTGTTGATTGTTTGCCTTGCTATACCTACTGGTGAAAAACTGTTATTTCTTTCCCCGTATCTTTGCCTGAAAGTCCTTTATTCCAAAGTTATAATAATTCAGAGGGAAGGGGGTTCACATTTGTGGGTTCTAAGGGAGGTTCCCACCTTCCTTAGCAGACACCTGTTTTCAAACCAAGACAGGCATGCACAAACCCTCCCTAGGGAAGGGAGTGAGATCCCAATCACCAGCGTGCAACTACAACAGAGGGCCCGATCTTAGCACGAAAGTCCTTCCCTAGCTTCAGACAGTGAAGTACTGAAGGAAAGATGGAAGGAGAGGGACATTTTCCTTGAAAAAAATGTTTGACATTCAAGCAGAATTAATGCTAACACCTCTCACTTCACAAACAGCTTGCAGAAAATGTGAGTTATGGAAGGATTGCAAGGATCTCCTTTAGAGGAATATCCATACTCAGATGTTTGCATCTGCTGTGCGTTACATAGCCAGTCACTAACACCAATCTCTTCACACCCTCCTACACACAAAGCCTGTGCTATCCCTATCACCCTATCATTGCTCAAACAGACTGTTTCACACAGGACATCACACTTGAAAGTGAGATCACCAAAGGTGAATTGCACCATCAAACAAAGCAAAGTCTGTCTAAGGGCTGTAAACACACGGGATGTCTTTTCTTTAATTTTTTGGTTTGGCTAGTCTTGTGAATAATGGCAGAAGGAAAGAAGGACAAAGGGAAGAAGAAAATAGATAGCAGGGTAGCTACTATCTGCCTGGTGGGTTTTGTTAATTGTTGTATTTAAATATTAAATGTCTCCAAGATGGACAGTGACTGGGGCCTGTGCAGGGTTTAAAGAGACAGCTGCACAGTACACAGACATACAGAGAATTTCTTTTGCTGGGGCCTGCAAAGGCTGAGAGTGCCAGCAGCAGGGAGGGCAGCACAGCCCTTTCAGTGTAAGGCAGGCAGCACTGCACCCCACTCACATGCTGAGAGCTAAGGCACGAGGACTGGGCTGGGATGAGGAGCTGGGTGACCAGATCAAGCCGTATGGCAGAAGGAGAAACAGCACGAGGCAAGGGCAGACCAGGAGCTACACACCAGTCACACCAGAGTGTCAGCAGGATATTACACTCATGGAAGCTTCATTAAATCCTCCCAGGTGACCTCGCTTGCCTGTCTGCAAGGACTGTAACAAATAGGAGCAAGAACATTATAGCTTTAAAAGCCTGAACAGAGACAAAATGAACAGAAGATTACAACCAAGAATAGCCAGTAGGTCACTTATCTTCTTAATCATATATTATTGATAGTCTCTGTATTTTTCATTACCTATGTTCAGTTCTTGTCTACTTTTTTGCACGTGGTCTTACTGCACATGCAAATTCAGTGCTTCCAAGCTTCCAGGCAGTTGCCTGTGGTGGCACTCACAAGGAAAATGTTTCAGGAGCAGCCTATGTTGAAAAAAGGTTCTCAAAACATTTCTCCCCATGTTCAATCCTTAATGACCTGCATAGATATTCTAACACTCTGTCCAAATATTTGTGTCTCTGACCATCTCCTAGTATATCTCCATGGCATCATCTGAGATCTGTCACCTTTTGTGAGAGCTGTCACTCACCCTTCTTGCCTGTTATCACCTCTGAGTCTGCCAAAGGGACTGTTGTGCTAATGTAGTTTTTGGATAAAGTGAAGGGGAAGCATTTCTGGGATGGTGTTTAATCCCTTGGAGGGATTGCCTTCTGTCTGAGCTATATGGGTGCTATTGTGTGAGGCACAGGGGTCTTGGTAGATATCATGGACAAATCATCCAATTCTTTCGCTAGTGCTGAGTAATTTGCTTTCAGAGGGTTCATGTGCTGAGCACAGGAGAGCATTAGTCTGCAAGTCAGGAGTTAGGCCATCCATCAGCTTGCACATATGCAGAAAAACTGGTTTTTTTATGAGTCTTTTGGGTGCTCTTTGATTTCTTTGAAATTGTTTTCACAACCTTCTTTTTTAATACCTCAGGGTGTAAAAGCCAATACAGTGCATATGAAGAGGACATGCAATAAAAAGCATAAAAAGTTTTCACCTTTTTTCTGAGTCTGTTCCTCCTTCCTTGCAAGTGGAAAAACACAGTTTAAAACAGAATGGTGCATGACCTATGTTTTGGTCATTATGTCTTGTTTCATGCTTGCAAGAAACCCATCATGCTTTAAAATCCCTTTGTAAACAACTCCCTTTCCTTAGAGAAGGGGAATGCTGGTGCCAGCACTAACGTGCTGGCCTGCAGTCAAGGGGAATGCAGGTTCAGACAAGTCCTGGAGTATAAAATTGCATTGGGTTTTGGCTCCAGTTCCACAAGGTAGATCCAACAGAGCTGGAAAAGATCTACATTTTCCCTGGAAGCTTTGGTATCACCTTACAGAGTTTCTTTAAGCCCACTCTGATGTTTGTCAGAATCAGGAGCATTCATGAGAGCACAGATGTATTCAGAGAACTTTTGCCTCAGACCAGCCCAAGGCTGTCTATTCTCTAGATAAGTGATCATTCTAAGATCAAAAAAGAGGAGAAAATTGACTTACAAAGTCATACAGATGGGAAAATCCTTCAAATTATTCAACTAATTCTGCTTTCCTGGCTCTGATCTCTCCAGAACTGAAGAACTGAATTCAGCTCTGTTGTCTTGAAATGAAGATTTTGGAAATTAAAGATTTCTATCAATTACTTCAGACTTAAAAATCTCCTTTCCCAATTTTCTGCAATACTTTGTCTGAATGGCACCAGGGTGACAAGAAAAATATTTGTTTAAGTTCCAAAGGCCACAGTGATCTTAAATATTACAGAAATTTTGGATGCATTATCTGGAATAACAGAGTTAAAGGTAGGAGGCACAGTGTGCCACAGTTTACCTTTGTCCCAGGATCATGAAAAGATGTGAAGAAGCATCTTGGTCCCCAAGTACTTTTGCAGTTTCCATTGCAGTTTCTCCCAAAAGCTGCAGGTTCAAGGCTGTTTTGGACTCCAGAACCCCCAGCCAGGTTGCTGCTGCTTTGTATGTCCTCCTTACCTGTCAGCAGCAGCATCCTTCAGCAATCTCTGGGCCTACATGCAAATCACATGCAAATCACAGACTTCACTGTAAGTGATTGCAGGCGTGGTTAAGAAAAACCCAAAATGTTTTGTTCATAAAGAATGAGAAGGTAACCCAGTAAAAGGATATTTCAAACAGCTGACTCAAATTTAGCTATTGCAACAATGCAAACAAAGCATCATTCTCTCTTTTCCTGTGAGTGTTAATTCACCAAAGGCACATAAACCTTTACAGCGGAAAAAATGTGAACCAAAGTAATTGATCCTAGACTTACAGAGGCAGAAATAACCAGACACCTGGACAGGTCTGACTACAACAGAAGCCAATGCTTAGGAGCAAATTGGACCTGCAAATTCTAACACATCTCTGTTAATTACACATCTCTATACTGTGTTTGCTTGGCTGCTTGATTTTTGCCATTTCTTTTCTCTCTAGGATTTTCAGAGGCTTCAGATTTCCACTTTCTGCATATAATTTCTTTCTTTCCAAAGAATTCCTGCTCTTTTTTCATGTTCCATTTTAAATTAAGTCCCACCTACAGCACATTTTGATATTTCTGAGCTGTCACTTCTACCTATGATTCATTTTTGCGTGTTTTGTCATTCCTAATTTTGCAGTTTCTAGAAGTGGCTGAGGAAGATGGCAGGTGATAGAAAGATCCACAGGAGAGAAGGAAGAAAACATCTTGTATTTCTTAGTGAGCTAAAGTGCAGGCTGTGACATTTTCAACAGTCCATATGGAGGTGATCAAACTGCCTCCAAAGGACAGCAAATGCTTCCCCACAGAGCCTGTAATATGCATATATAAGACACTTCAAACACTTCTATTGCCTGGTATTTCTCTTTAGGTTCTGTTTCCTATGTTCCCATGACTTGGGGATTTTTCAGTCTTTCAAGGCAGAGCAGGACCTGGACTGATGAGATGGTATATTCCCCATTGGCAGAAATGGCCAGATTCAGGGGAACTTTGAATAACATTTTTATTGTTGTTGTAAAGCTTAAAAGAAAGATTAATTCAAAGAATCAGACTACCCATAAACTTCTGGATTAATGTCTCCTCAGCTAGACCAATTGACCAAATAATTACCAAAAATAATTTCTGAGTTGAAATCAGATAACAAAACTCCAATCTCCAAGATACAGAGAATTAGAACATGAAAACATGATACTTCAGGCACTGTGAATCATCTGGAAGTCTTGAAATAACTCTACCTTACTGAGACAACTCTGAGGAGATGTATACATTTGCTGTATTTGGATCCATTTTCTTTCCTTTTTTTTTTTTAAACCAAGGGGCATCTATCAATGTCTCATCTGTTTGCACTGCCATACTGAAATGCAAACTATTTCCCTTCTTTCATCTGCAGATTGAGAGGGCACTGTAAGGATCCAATCAGGCCAGATATTAGTTCAAATTCATAACTCTCAACTCATTAGCAAGTTCCACAGTAATCTCATTTTGCTTTTTAAATGCAAGCTCTAATGATGGCTGCTTAAATTTCACATTGCTTTCTTCACTGTCAATTACTATCTACCTCTTCTTTCTGACATGTCTTGGAACTGTTTCAACATGAAGTGTAGGCAGGGCTGTCATTAGCAATTTGACATATACACACGTGCTACTTCTACTGAATGCTGGTCTGTACTATTCCAGCATAATTAATCAAACCTGGCATGTCTCTGCAGTAAGGAACATACAGGGACTGCTAGCATCTGGAGTGCACCAGTCAACAGCAGCTTCTTTTCAGGACTATTCCCATTGAAGTTAATGGGAACAACTTCCTGTCAGCCTTTCTGAAAGTCAGTCTGCTCATATCCTTCCTTCTTGGCAGGAGCCCTTAGGAACAGAAGCAGCCAGGAGACAGGAACCCAGGGAACACCATTACACTCACATCTGCATGTAGGTCCCTCAGCCCACACCTCTGGAGAAGCAGCTCTACCTCCAGTGCTGTGGCACGCGGGGCAGTTCCACCTGTCCAAACAAAATCCACACGAGATCCACCTCCAGGATTAGAAAAGTGGAATATCAAAGTTGTACTGCTCCTACGCTGCAGAGACCTGCTCAGAGATGTGGTTTATTAGCCCAAGCGCTGAGCTGCACTGACATAACTGTATTGTAAAGTTTCCAACAGCTGACCTGGATTTTCTGCACACTTCTCCTGGAAAGCAGCTCTTCACAGACAGAGCAGGTCCTTGCAGAGCAGGTGATGGTAGCTAAATTGGTAATGCTGCCAAGCTATTCATGAGTCAGAAAATAGAGTCCCAGCTGTGGTCAAATGTTTGTGTTTTTCATCTAGAAAAGGCTGCTGCTCAGAGCTGGAGTGAACTGAGCAGAAACAAATAAATGTCCCTCACAATCATGAAATATTTGAAAAAGGAGACTTTGAAAAGCAATCTAAGTGTTGGTTTTGAGGTGAGTTACTCAGCCTGAGACCTGCTACAAAACTGAAGCAGGTGAACCTTTTTTTCTGCATGTCAACACATTGTATTAGAATAAACTTTTATTTCCCAAGTATTACACAAAAGAATTCCAAATTCATTTAGGTAAAGGTCTATCTCCTACAGTGATAGACAGTTGCCAAACACATTTGGGTGCCAAGGACTGAGATAGATTGAGGTGACTAATGTTTAAAAAACAAAAACAAGAAAACAAACAAACAAAACCAAAAAAAACTAAAACCCAGTAAAACCCAACAACAGCGACAACAACAAAAAGCAAACAAAGAAACAAAAAACAAACAAAAAAAAAAACCCAACCAAACAAAAAAAACCCAAAAACAGCAACAACAAAAAAAAGCAAACAAAAAAAAAAACCCAACCAAACAAAAAAAACCCAAAAACAGCAACAACAAAAAAAAGCAAACAAAAAAAAAAACCCAACCAAACAAAAAAAACCCAAAAACAAAACAACAAAAAAAAACCACCAAAAAACCCAAAAGACCCCCCAAAAACTCCCCCCAAAAAAACCATTGTGCAGGAGAAGAAATTTAGAAAGAACTCAGACCATTTCTAGAGAAATAACACAGTCATTAAAGGACCACAGCTTCCTCTATACATATAAGGATCATGAAACTTTCCAGAAGTGGAGTCAAAGCCCCTTGCTGTTCCTGTGAAAAAGCTGCATCCACGCAGCATCCAGTGATGCTGATTTTAGCTGTAGAGTTAAAGGTAGAAGACGTCTCTATTTTACTGAATGCCACAGTGCCTACTTATTGCATTAAGGGTTGCTTCATTTTCAAGCTGCATCAACTTCATAATGGCATATTTAAACCATAATGTCCTTGTTTTATCCTGGAAATGTCACTCAGCAAGTAAAACTAGATCAACCATATCCAATTCTGTCCTTGTGATTAGTTTTCATAGCTGGTCTTTCATATTGTGCTTAATGCCCTGGACAAGAATAATCAAACCTGCCTAACCCATCAAACTTAGTGGTTACACCAAGAAGCCCAGTGCTGTAACACATAGAGAATTCATATGAGCTCAGGGTTGAGCACCAAATATGCATTGACTTGATTCAGAAATCTATCCTTTATCAGCAAAACTTGTAACGGTGGTTCAAGCCCAGAGAGTTTCTTCCCCCCTGAGGAATTGGTGGAGACCTAGAGAATAAAACCCCCCTGGGGTAGAGTCGAAGGTAGCTTGCCCCAGAGAGGGGTTGAGCTCCCCCTGTCCCTCAGTTCATAATGGTATTTTCGTATCTCCCTCTCTCCTCCCTTCCTCCTTCCCCATTGGTCCCTGCCCCTTGTCCCTCCCTGGTTCCTCCCCCGTGCCGTTCCGGCATTGGTTGTTACCCTCAAAATAAATTCTGGTGCCGACTGAGGTCCGAGGTCTCTCGCCCTTGACCCCAAGCACTGAACCACCGTGTGACCGCGTGTCTGATTGGGGTCCGGGCGAGGGAACACTCTCTTTGCAGCACTCCGGCTTTTGGGGACAGCGTGGCTGCCGTCCTAGGGAATTGCAGCTCGTGGCTGGGGGAGACGGTCCCCGACTGCAGTGAACCTGGCACTCAGGGACACTCGCAGACACCGCTGACGAGCTGCCGATCGGCCCTGGCGGTCAGCTGGTCCAGCCCACGAGACCGGCCACAAAAACTCTCATGAGATTAACAACACAGTTCTAATGGAGAGCTAGTGCAACAGAGGGACAAGGCAGAGGGAAATGTGCACTGCTTTTTGCCCCTTGTTTACACATTCAATATAAGCTCAGTTCACCTGTTGCAGGGTGACAGTTAATGGATATAATTCTCCTGTTCAAGATAATATGCAGATTACTTTCCAGGAAACCTTCATTCAGTGCTGTTGAAGGACTGCAGAATATTTTTCTGGGGAAAAAAAGTCTGGTTCATCTCATCTTCCAGAGACTGTATCATCAGACATGCACAAGATTCAGAAATACTGTTTGAAAAGAAACAAAACAAACTCCAACCTCATTTTAATTCCAAGGTTTTGATGTGGAGGATCCTGACGACAGAATATTAGCGTTTCAAATATCTTTCTACCTTTCCAGTGTCAGTGAAATGCTAACTGAGGGCATGAAGCACCTGCCTGAAACCTCTGGAGAGCCACCTATGTAAAGATGATATTTGAAACATGGTTTCTCTAGCAGTCAGTCTGCCTTTGTCAGTAACAGCCTTCTCTTTATTTTCACTTTTTAATGTATCAAAGGTGCCTCTTAATTTCCATTCCTTTCTTTCCATCTGCCCTGTGCTGGCAGCTCTTTAAATAACCACATCTGTTATTTGGTGGCTTTTATCAGACAGAGCTGAGCATAATTGGCAATATATTTCCCAGTAAATTCATTAGTCAAGAAGAATACATTTTTTTCTATTACATCAGCCCTTACTCGCAGGACCATCACTTCATTTTCCATTTTACATTTAAATCTGCTTCAAAATATTCCATATCATATTACATTAGACCCTGTTGTTCTGTGCTACTTACAAATGGCAGGAGGAAATTGTGAGTAGCAGGTTAATGGCCTAATTTATAGACATGGCAGGGCATCTGGAAATGAAGTTTCTACCATTGTCCTCATCAGGGATCTATTATTAGATCAAATCCTGAGTCAACTTTCTGGAACTTCAGAAGGACTGCTTTAGCAAACACTGCTGACTCATCCAAAGCCAACTTCCTGGGCCAATGCATTTAAGAAACACTGGGTAAAGTTCTCTTCTACACTTGGAAATACTCTGATTCTTCTCAGTGTCCTCGATCTTCTTGCTCCTTCACTGGGGATCTTACAGGTGGGCAGTGAATGCACCTGCCCCCTCCTTCAAGACACTGGGGACAGCAAAACTGCAAACTGCAGATATGTGCCTGCAGTAATGACTTCCTCTTAAAATGTGCCAGCACGCAAGAGTGAGAAATAATCTAATTCTCTTCACACTTTATCAGATGCTGAAGACATTAAGTCAGCGAAGAAGACATTAGGGAAGGCAGAACTAAGCATTCCTGCCTGTCCTAGGAGGCTAAAACTGACTGCTCTGACTCATCCCAGCAGCCAGCTTGGCTCTGCAGGGCAGCGTTACCTCCACTTTCACCCACATTAACAAGAGAATTCTCCTGGCACTGCTCTGCACTGGCACACCACCTGTGAGAGCAGTGGGATGGATGCCTGTGTAGTGACACAACACAAGAGTTTCACATTTCCCAGAGAAAGGACTTGGATGCGCTCTTTGCTGACCTGCCACATGCTGGGGAGCCTTCCTAGCTATACATCCTGTCCGGATGACACCTCCCAGACCCAGCTTTTCCAATGTCTGCCCTTCAACAGGCTCACATGGCTCTGTGCCCTGGTTGCTATCAGGTACCTGACCCTGAGTGATATGTGAGGGAACTGGGTGTTTCTTCAGGCATTTCAGAGCTTTGACTTAAAGACTAACCTCACCTGTAGATGAGAAATGCTTGTGTTAATCAGTTACCTTAAAATCACCTTCAAAGCAGGGTGAAGTGAAATGCACTTTATTTCTGAGGTGATTTATTTCCAATCTACAAAATAAACAACCCAGCTTCAAAACTTTTTTAAAAATAAAGGTGACAAAATGAAAGAAAAGCCTGTACATGCTGCCACTATTCAGGTCACATCTGAGAGGCTGACTATTTGCATTCCTGACTCATTTCAAATCATCTTCCTGTTGAAGCATGTTACCCTTAACAGTTTTTTCATCCAACTTTTCTTTTGAGGTTCTCCAGCTCCATCAATATTCCACCCTCCTTCTGGGTGCCTATCAGATCTATTTAACTCTGTCTTACAGATAACAGGAGGAGGATTAAAACTAAGGAAGGAAAAGGAAATGTTTCTTTAAGGAACTGATTACTATTTGCTATACCTGAATGGCCTGTCAGCAATTTCTTGGCAGAATGAGAGGTAAAACTTCTCTCTGTCCAACAATCTCATGTCACTTTATGCATGTATTTTATTGTGACATATCTTCATTCATTGATCCCTGCCACGATTTGGACATTAGTAAACACAGTTGCTACAAACATTCACGTATGTTTCGCTCTTACTCTGGCCACGTACTGAAGCATTCAGTACTATTTTGGGGAAATATATGTCAGTCAGGTTGTCATCTCATCAGCCAGTGAACTCTGTGCTGTGTCAGGGAGGGTTCTCCACCACTAAGCACCCATGTCATTTATTTGCAAACAGGAATCCAGATCAGGAGAGCTTTGAGCTCCTACCATTCCAAAGGAATGACAAAGACCTGTAATTGTGGAGCAAGATGCATCCAGAACTGAAGTAGAAAGCAGAAGTTTGGTAGTATATGGAATACTTCTCTACAGCTTTTTTTAAAACCTTGGTTTAAAATTTGAGGGGCAAAACTGTCCACAGCAGAAAGGTGGAGATTTTCTTCATGTTGTCTCTGGCTAATGGGTGTCCCCAGTCCTGCACAAACTCCCCATTGGAACTGGTTGACACAGAGCAACAAAGGAAGCTGTCTCTGGGGTTGATCACAGACCGGAACTCAAGAAGCACAGCTTATTTACAGCTGTTCAAGCATCCTCCACAGCACAACAAAGTTTGTGTGCATTGCCCTATTAAATCTCCTTATTCCTTTCTGATCTATAGCCTCTCTCTACCTTGGGAAATGAAACCTGGCAGCATGGGCAATTTTTCTTCCTGCTTCCATCTGCTGCTGCAAACACATGCTGCAAGTTAAGGAGCTATGAATGATGGAGTGTATGTAAATTTAACTTAATGACAGCTGGTTAAAGAGTGATGGGTTAGAAAGGAGAGCTCAAAGGCCTTTGGGTGGAGTATGTAAATTAAGATGGAGTTTGTATGTTAAGGACTACTTATTGGGAAAGAAAGAACATGAGGATTGGTGGAGGTTTTGAAGGGTGGGAGTAGGATCAAAAGGTTTTTGTAGGTCTGTAGGGAGGCAGTATCATTCTTCTGGTGAACCAAAGAAGATACAGACTCTCAACTATGTTGATCTGTGTAGCCTAAAGTTTAGGTGAGATCCTTGAGAGCAGAATAACTGTGAGCAGCTGCACACTTTTCTAAAGGGGGGACTGTCTCTGAACATGTCTATATCATGCTCTGACATGATATGATGCCTCGGAAAACACTAAAGCATGCTTTTCTGATGAGATATCCACCACTAACTTGGATTCAGAATATTGTAAGTTCATTAATTAAGTTGTTGAATTAATTAAGTTTTCCAGTAGAAAAGTTCACTAAGAATGCCATTACTAGTCATGACCCATAAACACCTTTGTTCACAGAGTAGACAAATTACCTGCAGACAGATTGGCATCCCTCCAGTTATGATCTTTCTTCTTGATTTATTCTTGGCTCCCAACTTAGAAACATTAATCAGAATCCAATGAAATGAACTCTAAAAGAGGCAGGAAAAAATCAACAAAACAAACATTTCAACTTCCTGACTACTCATTATTTATAACAAAATGAAGACTGGCATGTAACTAGGAGTTTTTCCACATTATTTGCCATAATCAGTGGGTTTCAATGCCTAATCATACAATGACAGCATCACCAACAGGAAAGATGACAGACACTGTTCAAGACAAATAATGCTGCAGGCAAAAATACAGAAAGCTTGCCTAATCATTTTTGTTATAATGAGGACTCTAAACTTTACCTCCACAGTTTCTTACAACACTTCTATCAGTATTTGGCATGTGACACTAAATAATTGAGATGCTAGTGGTCAGGGACACAAGGAGTGACAGCAGGAAGAAAAGATGTCACATGCCACCATTATCACAACCTGTTCCTGCTGCTGGCACTTTCTTTAGCTCCTGCGTCCTGGCAATGGATTTTACAACCTTAATACAATTCTAATTGCATTAAGAGGTTTTAAAATATGTGTGCTGATGTGTGTTGAATTCAATGGAAATTGTGCTCCTACTGCCAAAATGCATAATTAAGAGCAAGATTTAGCTATCTTCTGGGAAATACAGCTCATAAGAGGACTGGTTCTGAGGTCTGCTATACCGTCCTGCCTGAGGACAGAAGCACAGTCTGAGAAGGTCAAGCCAAAGCACTGTCCATCATGGACATGTGTTCAGTGCAGCTGGTATGGCCATCTAGGGGCAATTTCTATGTTCTCTGCACTTTTTTCATAAGAAACCAGCAACATGGAGTTGTGATTTTATGAAAACTGCCAAAAGCTGATACCTAGATTCACTTCCAACAGAGCAACAGCCCATTTACAGCCCCATCTTGCATGGGTACAGTGAGGGCTATTTTTTTCTTTAGGTACATTTACCATTCACTTAGTGGGTCTCCCAAGCAAAACGCTCTCATACATGTGGTGGTTTTACTTGGCCCAGTTTTTGCTAGTGGGTAGGGAGGGGCACAAAGATGGCTCCTGTGTGTCCTGTGCGAAGGTTCTGGACGTTTTTCACCTTGTCCAGCAGAGCCACTCTCTGTTGGCTCTGAAAATGATGGACATGCTGCTGGCCAAACCTGGGCCAAGTAGAGTTGTTAGTTACGCCTCTGTGAAAACATATTTAAGANTTTGTGTTAGTTTGAGTCATCTTGCATGCGTAAATGCAGCAGGAAAGGGCATAGAAAGCAAACGTCGTAGGTCCCTGGCATTTGGCCAGAGTCAAACCACGACATACATACAGACATTCCCAGCAACTAAGGAGTTTCAGCAGCCAGCCAAACAGTTGGTAAGGTTCTATCTTTATTTATCCTTGAAGAAAAGAAACCATTTCTAAGTTGCCAGGCTTCATCATCAAAGCACATCTATACTTAGTTTTCAGTGACAACCCCAAAGGTTAAAAAAACATGAGCTACCCTCACACAAAAAATATCACTGACATTGAAATAGCAAGATGCTTTTGTATGGGATTTTCAGACTTCTTTGACAATTGGGACAGCTGACTCCACATACTTATTGGAAGGACCACAGAAATGGTAGAGAGGTGGGAAGAAAACATCTACATATGTCATCTAGGTCAATGCAGTCACCTAGAACAGATTGCACAGGGTGTTGTCTGGCTGAGTTTTGACTATCACTAAGGATGGCCCCTCTGGCCAACCTGTTCCAGTCTTCAGTTAACCATAAAGATTTTTTTTCCCTCTTAGGTTTGAGTGGAATTCCCTGCATTTTAATTTTTGCCCATTGTCTCTTGTGTCTTTTTCCTGTCATCATAAGAGTCTGATGCCACCTTCCTTACTCCCCAGTATGTTGATGCCTCTCTTGTATGGGGGAGCCCAGACCTGGACAAATCACTGCAGCTGCATCTCACCAGCACTGAGTTTAGGGGAAGAGCCACCTCCCTCAACCTGCTGCCAAAACTCCTCCTAATACAGCTCAGGTTACTGTTGGTCTCCTTTGCTGCAAGGGCACATTGCTGGCTCATACTCACCTTGGTGATCACCAGGACCCTCAGGTCCTTTTCTGCGAAGTTTCTTTTCAGCCAGCCAGCCCCTGACACAGCTGAGGCATGGGGTTATCCATATCTAGATGCAGGACTTTGCTTTTACCTTTGTAGAACTTCATGAGGTTCCTGTGTCTTCCCCCAGCCTGTTGAAATTCTTCTGAGTAGGAAGACATCCCTCTGGTCTATCACATGCAAACTTGCTGAGGGTGTACTTTGTCACATCCTTCAGGTCGTTAGTGAGGTCTTAAACAGTTCTGGACCAGTATTGACCCTTAGAATTCTCCACTAGTGACCAGTTTCTAGCTGGATTTTGTGCCACAGTTGCCCTCTGAGCTCATTGGTACAGCCAGTTTTCAACCCACTGCACTGCCTGATTACTTCAATCATCCATCACCAGGTTCTCTTAAGGATGTTAAGGAACAGTGTCAAAAACCTTGCTAAAGTCAAGACAAACAATGTTGCTTTCCCCTCATCCACCAAGCTGGTCAGCTCACCACAGAAGACCATCAGGTTGGGCCAGGTACAATTTCTCCTTTACAAATCCATGCTTTCCTAATCACCTTCTTGTCTTTCAAATGTCTGGTAACAGCTTCCATGATTATTCATGCCCTCGTGCTCCCAGAGATCAGAGTGACACTGAGCAGCCTCCAGATTTTTTTCCCTTGAAGATAGAAGGGGCATTTGCTTACTTCCAGCCTTTTCTAGGGAGCCTTATTTCCCTTCCAAGCAATTCACAGGCAAAAAGAGCCTGATCACTGCTTTTTTCCCAGGTTTCATACCTTCAGTTCCTGCCTTGTGATCCATACTCCTCCCTTTCAAGTCTTGGCATTGTAAAAATGGACCGAACAGCATAGGGTGACACGAGGCAGGAGAGAAGCAAGAGAGTAGGGCTGCTGGGATTCTTCTGTACCTTCCTGCTGTTCCTTCTAAGGAAAGGAGTAAGGATTCTTCTAATTTTGCCTGTCTGCTCTTCTCCAGGAGCTGGACAAGTGGAGCAGACAACAAAAACTGGGCTGATCATTCACTGGAGGTTTTTCATCTCCCTAGAAACTGCCTCTTACCACAGCAGAATCATCATTACCTTTGGCCTCTTCCCAAATAAAGCACAAAGCTTGCAGACTATTGTCAGAAGCAGTTTCCAGCTTTGCCTGAGAAGTGGTTCTATACAGGGACAGAAATGTTACTGAAATGCAAATTGAAGCAGTGTGAATATGCATAATCAAAAGGAGGAATTAAGCAACATGGGGAAACATATTTTCTGATGAGAGATGACCAGTCTTTCTCCTCCCTCAAGTACATGTCAAACCCTTCATATGTTTAAAAGCCCCACAAGACACATCCAAACGTCTCAGACCCAAAGGGTGACATTCTTGGCCACCTTAGAAATAACATTTTCACAGCCTATGTTTCCTTCCCTGCTTCCACATCCACAAACCAAATTTTATTCCAAGAACTCCATGTCAGCCCAGACTTCTTGTGTTTGCATGATATATAAACCTGGCACCAGAGGCCCCATGCAGCTAAAGAATCAGCTTGGCCATCTGTCTATTACAATGCTTTTCGAATAAAATTTTCAAGTCACATGTCTGAACCTACATTCTGTTTGACAGTCTTGCCGTATGCAAAGCCAATGGATCAGGGCCTTCAGCAATGTAGAATTTTTTTTTACTTGAAAGTACTTCAAATTAAAAGAAAATACTAGATTTTCTAATTTATCCTGCCATTTGCTTCACATTTTCAGGCTTTCTTCCACAACAAGGTCTAGATGGACTATGTAAACAAGCAAAGTAAGACCTACAGTAAACTGTGAGATTGGGCAATTCTGCACATTCTACCTCAATGGATGGCTTATTTGAGACAGTGACTAAACTCTGACTTTGGCAGCAGAGCCTATCAGGCTGCTGAGGATCAGATTGTACAAAAATCTATCTTATCCTTTCCAAAGAGCCCAAAAGAGAGGTGAGATAAATACTCATTTCTTACCTTTAAAGTTTAAGTGTAGAAGAGAACAAACATTGGGAAACCATCCAACATCTTTTCAAAGGTGTTAGCTGTGCAAATTCACCCACACGCTGGTACTTACAGTATGGTTTTGCTGGCAGAGGAGGGCATCAGGAAATAAATGTTCTTTCATGTGTCAAATACAATTCTGATTTCTTTGAAAGAAGATTTTAGGAAAGAAGACATAAAAGCAGAAGTGCCCTTCGGATCCATGCCCAGCAATTTTCTACAACTGGAGGTTTTAGCAGAACTGGAGATAGCTGGGATTGGATTTCTGTTACACTGGACATTTGCTGTATGAAATACAGCATATAGAAAATTACACACAGATACAGAAGACTGCTAGGTCTTCTTGGAAACTGCAGGATCTTAGAGATCTTCCCCCCACAACACCACAAGTAACAAGTAACAAGTAACAAGTAACCCCATCCTGCTTGGCCGTTTTCCAGACCTTGCAGTTTTGGGTTTTTCCTGGTTTTGCCTCTGTTAGGCATAGACAGACAAAGCATACACATACTGAAACCCCACAGGATTAGTCATTCTTTGTTTTTTCATTCATATCCTAAACAAACATCCATGAAAAGAGTTATGTATCCATGTACATAATAGAATCACAGAGCCATAGGATCATTTAGGCTGAAAAAGTCCTTTAAGACTACTGAGTCCAACTATTATCCCAGAACCGCAAAGTCCACCACTAAACCATCTACCAGTCTTTTACATACCTCCAGGGATGGTAACTCAACCATTTCTTGCGTAGGCTGTTCCAATGTTTGATAACCGTTTTAGTGAAAAAATTTTTCCTAATGTCCAACCTAAACCTCCCCTGGTGCAACTTGGGACTGTTTCCTCTTATCCTGTTGCTTGTTACCAGAAGAGCCTGACCCCCACCTGGCTACAATCTCCTTTCAGACAGTTGCAGAGAGCAATAAGAACTGCCCCCCCCACCCCGCCAAGCCTGCCTCCAGGGTAAAAACTCCCAGCTCCCTCAGATGCTCCCCACAGGACTTGTGTTCCAGACCCTTCACCAGCTTCATTGCCCTTCTCTGGACTTGCTCTAGCACCTCAATGTCCTTTTTGAAGTGAGTGGCCCAGAACTGGGCCCAGGACTCAAGGTGTGTCCTCACCACAAGTACAGAGGGACAATCCCTGCCCTGGTCCTGCTGGCCACACTATTGCTGATACAGGCCAGGATACCATTGGCCTTTTTGGCCACCTGGCCACAGCTGGCTCATGTTCAGCGGCTGTTGACCAGCACCCCCAGGTTCTTTCCCACCAGGCAGCTTTCCAGCCCCTCTTCCCCAAGTCTGCAGTGTTCAGTGGGGTTGTTGTGATCCAAGTGCAGGACCCATCACTTCACCTTGTTGAACCTCATACAATTGGCCTCAGCCCATCGTTCCAGCCCATCCAGATCCCTCTGTAGAGCCTCCCTACCCTCCAGCAGATCAGCGCTCCTGCCCAACTTAGTGTCATCTGCAAACTGACTGAGGGTGCACTCGATCCCCTCATCCACATCATTGATAAAGATATTAAACAGGACTGGCCCCAACACTGATTCCTGGAGAACACCACTAAGGACCAGCTGCCAACTGGATGCAACTCCATTCATCACCATCCTCCGGGCTAAAACAGCCAGTTTTTATTCAGCAAAGAGTGCATTCATTAGAGTCATGAGCAACCAGTTTCTCTAGGAGAATGCTGTGGAAAACACACTTCACAGCTGAGCTGCCATATTTAGAGAGCACCTCTTTTTCACCGGCTTAGGTATAATATTAATGCAAAGCTGTAATCCTTTTGTACTCTTTGAAAATCTTGAAGCATTCCTGTCTCAGAAGCAAAGCATAATTTTTCTGCTTTCTTTAAAAAACTATCCAGCCTGCAGTCTCAGCTGGCATACAGGTCATGAAGATAACCAGACATTTGCTTCTGAGCTGTCTTTGCTCCATATATTAAATTTTCCATTGCATTTGATCACTACATTAAATGGAATCTCCTCCTCAAAGCCTGCAGAATCTCCTCATCACTGGCTCCAAAAAGGCAAGATATAAATATATATAAAATAGAGAAACATATAATACATAATGTATATAATAAATACATATAGTATTTTATATCTATACATATATGTATATATAATGATATGAAAGAAAATAATTTTGTACACTTTTACCACAAACCACATATCCATTTCTTTCCTCACAGAAATATGTCCTCAGGTCTCAGGATGAAAAGAGCATGAGAGAAGGAAAAGCTACTCCTGACTGAGACTATTTGCACATGTTAACATATTGCTGGAAGTTATTTAGGTACACTAGTGATGGCTGAATACCTGTAAAAACCAAAATAGTAAAAATATATATAAATACTGACAAGAACCTTCTTTTTCATTTCTTTGCTATCTTTCTACATACTACTCTTGGTTATTTCCAAAACCATAGGAATTTCTACAGAAGTTGTTAAGCTGATACCCAAGGGAACCTACTTCCACCCATGGAAGAAATGCAAACATTTCTGAGAAGTTCCCATTGGCCCAGGACTCTACAAACTCTGATCAGCAATGAAGATGACATGTCAGTGCAATCATTCTTGCAACCGCCTCCTGAGCTAATTTGGAGATGTTTTATCCACAGTCACAGACTAACCTACGCCCCCTGCAAAGTGCTCTGAAGTTCAACATTTCAGTTGTTCTACTACATAGCTGAGTGCACCATCCCACCTTATGCCCTGATTTTCATGCAGGGTTTTCATACCAGTCTCTGAGTTTGAATAATGAAGACTTAGTGGAGGGAACTGCAGAATTTGTCCACTCCAGGAATTGCCAGAGGCACTGTGAAGATATTACCAGATTCAATTCACAGAAACCATCTCACTAATCTGTAAGGAGCACTGACTTTCAGATGGGGGCCTAAAGATTCTGTATCCTATTAGCAATGGCTTGATTCATCCTCTTGCTTATTAAATCTGATTAATATTGAATTATATCAAATTTAGAAGGCTATGCTGTGATTAATTTCACCAGAAGTTCTTCAGATTTCTAAAATGAAAATGTTAGCTGTTGCTATAAAACTTAACTTACGGGTCTTGGCAAGGTGATGTTATGTACAAACATGAAATGTAAACCACATTAATGATACTGCTTTAATGTTAATAGTAATAATAAAAGGACAGACAAAGAAGTGAAACTCAAATTTCTTAAGTCCCAAGGCAGTACAAAGATTGTGTCTCAGGGTTCTGTTTGTGCAGGCAGAAAAATCCCTTCCATACAGCAGAGGCCCTCATGCTGTCAGCCAGAGCACAGACACCACACTACACAGCTGTCACAGCTTATTTGATCACTCTGATCCCTCATGGCCTGCTAGGCTCGATGCTTCCCCAGTGCACAGGCGACAGACATCCATCCATGTCACCAATTTCACGAGCACAGATCTCTTGGCAGCAGCAGAAGTTCAATAACCAATTCACAACAAAACATTCAGAAACAAAGCACCAGAGCCACTGACCAGTGCCAGTGATGTTCTGAGAGTGGTCAAAAAGGTCACACGTGAAGGTGAAGCTTTGTTGTGAACTACAAATTCCTGTTATGGTCAGGGGTTCTCAAAAGAAATGCCAGGCAAATGAACCATTGACCTTACTTGTCCTGAAGAAACATAAATCTTTTCAGCTATTGCAAGGGTCAGTGCATGTAAACTAGAGATAAGTTCAAACTTCCAGACTGAGATGCAGTCTGGATTACAATTCAGATTCATTTCTTCCCTGATGAAAAAATGTCTTTTCAGGCCTGTTCAGGAGTGTGAGGCCAGGCTTATCTGTACTGCACAGACCCCACAATGCAAGAAAATGCTTGTCTGAAGCAGAAAAACACATTATGTGTCAGAGGGATTCAAACTGGCCATGCATTGATTGCCTCCTGGCAAACAAAGATTGTAGGTTCAGAGTTTATGATCTCAGGAAAGCAATCCTAAACTCCTTATGAGTGTTTTTACTATTCAGAGGTCTTCTGAGGCAGCACTGCAAGTGAAATTCAAGACAAGAAACAAGGTATTGACATCCTGAATGCTTTTCCTGGATGCGCAAAGATGAGAGACTTTTCCCCTCTTTCTTGTGCTCACAATTGAAAAACATGCACTCCTTCCTCAGCACTGACTCAGCTGTTGCATAAGGATTATTTGTTCCAATTGCAGTTAAATCTCTTCAACACAGACTTACTTTGGGCTGTTGCCAAGGCTTTAATGGAAGCTTCACTTAAGCAGCCATAAAAAATCATTTCATTTGTGCAAAAAATGCCACTTGAACCTGAACTTGTCTGCCTAGCTTGACTCTGTATTGCCAGCTGACTCCTGAGTCTCAGACCTGTTGTTACAACCTTCTAGTGCTTTCTCACACTCCCCCAAAGATTTTCTTGATCTTTCTATTTATCCACTTTCTACATGTTACCATCTTTCTGGTGAACTAAATTCACTTGGTTGGCAACTGACCTAGAAGGAAAAAAAATGTAATCAAGGAATTTTTATGGGAGAAATAAACACAATTTAAGTCAAGGAGTGGTATCTCCATTATTGGCTCATATGCCAAGTTGGACAGCCAGCAAAGTATCATTTTTACATGAAACTCATAGGTGGAAAACACCCTACCACAAGCTTTTTAGCCCATGTATATTATGCTAGGGGTATACAGGCACAAGCTAAAAATGAATAAACTTATGTGGGAAACTTGGATGCAACAGAAACTGCAGTCAGGGTAGAGGACAATAAAATTATAAGTCCTTGAGCTGTGGGAAAGGACTACAGTGCAATGAGAAGGAAGCTGATGGGAGTTTCTCAAGGTAAAAAGTGTCACTACTATGAGGCAGTTCAAGGCTTAGATCTCTCTGAGAGCAATTTTCTCAAGTGCTTCTTGTGTCTTGAGTAGGACCAGACAAAGAGGAGAGGTCCCATTGAGTTAATCAAGGCATAGTTCAGAAAACAGTAATAGACAGAATGGGTTTAATTTATCATGACTAGGGAAAGCTTGGGATGAGCATACAAAGGTAGGTATGAAAGAGAACAACATAATACATTAAAAGATATTTAAGGGATTAAGTCATTAAACTTGACACTAAATTTTCAAATAAACTTTAACATAAAATTTGACAAACATGTAACAGGAAGCAGTGAATTAGAGTGTCAACAAATAGATAAAAATTGTTAAACAGGTCTATAAAAAGAGATGGTCAGCTCAAGATCATCCTTTCAAATACTTTTCAAGAGCCCAAAAATAAGGTGGTGATCTGCATTGCTTGGCTCTATGTAATAATAAGATAGCTCAAGAAGTTGGTGAAAAGTATAATTTGTGGTGCATGATGATACTGAAAGCGAGCTAATTATATGGAAATTATACAGTAGTAGGGACATCTGTGAAGGAGTATTTGTATATTAAAGAATGCAGATAGTTAAATAGGACACAAAAAATAACAATGTCAATAAGAAACATTGAATTCATACAGAGTGACTCTTCAGTGCCCAAAGAGAAAAGGAATTTATTTTTGTTGTTATTGTTATTATTATTACTACATTCTTAACTATCCAGAGGAGTTGCTGGGAAAAGAGTGTGAGTATAGTGGATTTCTTTCCAGATAATCAGAAAAACAAAACAAAACAAAACAAAACAAAAAAATAGAAACAGAAGTCCCTTCAAACCAGATGTAATCTAGTTTTTTTAGACTTGGGTTGTGATACCTGTGAGGATCTACAGGGACAGAACTCACACTACTTCATATTTTAGAGTATATAGGGCATTTTCTAACATAAGTGAACAATTTTCTGATGCACAGTAAAAATTTTAAAGCTTAATTGTTTAGTTGGAGTGATCTAGATCACCAAAACAAATTAAAAAACCCCCATCAACCTACCAAAAACCCAATCTTCTTAGACTTGATTGATGAAGAATAGCAGAAAGTAAAAGCAACTGACTATCTGTGTACTAAAATTGATTATGTAGTGCCGAGGAACATACATTGATATATACAATCAACTTCCACAGTTCACAATCCCATACCAAGTTTCATGCTGTTGCTTTTTGCAACATGCCCATTCACTCTGCCTTACCTTGTTCTTATTCCTCTGATTGATTTTTTTTATTTCTCACCGATCTTTTATCTCAAGCTCCTGTGCTGACAACCTGCTCTGGCCTACGCCATTCCCTGTAATATCTAATTATTTTCCTATTCTTGATGCTTAGCTAGTTTTCAGTATGTTTTCTCAACTAAACACTAAGATATTTATTAATTTTTTATATACCTTTGATCATCCTCTTGTTTCATTGGTGTTTAAACCTGTAGCCCACCCCCCATATTAACCATAGCTCCAGTTTCACCTTGTGACAGAAAGATACTTTCCCATGGCTACTCAAAACTGATTTTATGTGATGAATTCTGGCTCTGATCTTATTATTTCATCAATAATCATTTGATGAAAGAGTTTTCAAATATTTAACATGGCACATTGCATTTCCTCTTGCTTTTCATAGGCTTTTAGTTTCCTGTGCTTTGATCTTCATTCAGATTGCTGGGTTGTGGAAAGCACTGATCACATGGTAATGCTCTTTTTCACTGTAATGACCATGACCTAATCAATTTAAAGACTATTTGTACACAGCAGTCCATCAGTTAAACAGGTTCCGCAACCGCATAGGCTGCCTCAGAACTATGTACCAGTTTACTACAAAGCAAAGGCAGTGAGCACATATTTTGATGTTGAACATCACCCTGTGTTAGAATTCACATACAAATTAATTTTAAAATTTTTAACCTTAAAAAGATTATTAACATTGTTTATAAGTTTCTAGAACCATTCTTACAGTTTGTGAGCAATCCAACCATGCCAGAACGTGATGTGCAAGGCCAAATAACATATTGCTGTAGCTGCTATAATTAGAAGACATTAGCAGCACTACCTAAAGTCATGAAGCCATAATTATCTGCAACCGTGTTGAAATGGTGCTCATGAAACAAAACAATAACTCTGTCAGACTATCTAGAAACAACCTGCTAATGAAAAGAGACAAGTGCATCAACTAGGTACAACACAGTTGTACAGGTGCACAGTTGACACATCGTGTAATTACAGCAGATCACAACTCTGAAAGCAAGATTTAGCCTGTAAGCAAAGTGAAATGGACAGGCTAAGATTACTTCAGAAGCTGAAGATTATGACCACTAACTTTCTCCTGGTTTTTTAATTATATATCAGAATCTTAGGTCTCTACCTCTTGCATGACAACCTCTACATGGATGTGTGAGGAGGGCTTTTTTTTAAACAACTATTTAACGTTAAAATCAATTTCAAGGGCTAATTAATATCCAAAATAGAGAATTTTGGTAGTATTATTGTGTACTTCTTTTTTTCCAGAGAAAGCAATGGCAAAACTCGCACAGTAAATACTTTAAATACACTCATATTCTCAGACAGGGGGTTCTAATAAAAAATTAAGTCAAACTTCTCAGCCTAAAGATGACCCAGAGGAACACAAAAAGAGAATATAAAAAGGTTTTTCCAAAGAGAAAACAATATTTATTTTTAAAAAGGATAACAAGTAGGGAATCTAAACTGGACTTTAAAATGAGAAAGCTCAACTTAGACCACAAGAAAAATTCGTAATGTTAACAACTGTGAAAGAGTGGGCTGGGGCACCTGGACATATTTGAAATTTTGTAAGATTTTCTTACAATGTGTCTTTCTTGGTCACATGACCACCACACGGGTTTTGACAGAATCCAGAATAATTGCAAATATTAAACAGCAGCAGCAGCAGTTCAGTAACCCCAGATGCAGCAGCCTGAGTCTTCCTGACTGAGAATAGAGCAAAACTGCTGGCTGTCAATGAAGCACCAAAACCATTAGTCCATGAATTACCAAACCATTAATTCATGAATTACCAACACCAGTTCAACTAGAGGTAGACAATGAAAACAAATTATTAAGACAGCAGGTCTGATTATTTCTCTGTCTCAGAACTACTGAGTTTTTGTTCATTTAGAGACTGGTAAAAGGCTGACATCTGAAACTTCCAAAAAAAAGTAAAAATAATAATTGGTTACACACAATCATCTCTGAGAAGTTTAACAAATCTAATTGATCCTACCTTGAGGCAAAAGAACCAATCCCAAAATCCTTTCCAGCCTTATTTTCTGTTATTCTGATGATCCTATTGGCTTAGAGAAAGAAAGAAAGGAAAACATGTCTGTACCAATTGCACTAGAAAATGAGCTGCAGGATATGATTCTATTCCAGTGCTTTTATGAAAATAGATATTGTTAAAGCTATTCTTTTCCAGGTACTTTGAACTAAAAGTGATCAGGGTCTCCGATTCTGCATTAACAAGAGTCCACACATGCAAGTAATCCAGAGTTTTCTTCCAAAGTAACTATATGCAGATAGAAGCCCCTCCTTAAAATGAGCAATATGAATATTTGAAACACTGATTAAACATTTCACGAAATGGCTTGAGAAATGGTCTCATGATTTAGAGATCAGAAAACAGTCTACAGATGTTTTTATTTTACCATTCCTGTTGAAACTTTTCACTTCTTTCCCTCTTACTCTGCCTTTTACTGTGACAAGCATTCACTAATCAAATGTGAAGACAGCAAGCTACAATTGAGATAGCCAACAGATAAAGAAAAACACTTCAGGGAATGTTAGAAAGATAGCACCATCTCAATCTAACACTTCTGTAACAAAGAGGGTATCTAACACTTCTTGTAAGAATAAACAGGAAGGAAAAGAGAAGGATTGGATCCAGAGAATATTTGCACTGACAGGAAAAATTGCTCTGGAACCTGTCACATGGCAGCAAGAACAAAAATTTGGCATATTTCTTCTGTTCTTTGTCCATACAAACAAGATTACCAAAACTAGGAGAGTTTCTTAACTGACCTTTTGTACCATTTTTTATTAACCAAGAACATCACTTTTCTAAAATTTTGGGAGACAGCTAACTGCTAAGATCAAGAATGGATCCTTCAGTATTTTATGTTTAAACTCCTTGATTTTGTTCCAGGTCTTCAAGAGTTTTCTTTTTTCCTACCACAGTCAAAAACTTACCTGGATAATAGTAGTAGTCAATTTCCATCACTGGTCTCAGAAAATTCACTTAATTTTAGGCAGCACTTTATGGCGCACCAACACTCTCAATCTGATTGCTTCAATAATACTCATTTCTCCTGCATTACCTGACATGGTACCTTCTTAATGTGAGACAAATTTTTCTAACATCTCCTCCTGTCCTTTATGATCTGTGTGCTTAGATAAAGATCAGCGTGCAGTTCCGCAATTAGGAATTCATCTTGAGTTTGTTCTATCCTTATAAACCCCACCCCCTGCCATGTTTTTAAAATGCATGTAGAGTTTAAAAGCATGTCATGCAGATGCCTATTGCAGTAACTGCCCACAGGCTTAAGGCTGGATTGAATTCTATTCATAAAGCAAGGTTAAGTCCCTTAAATCATTAATGTGAAAGCACAACTGCCAAATCTGGGTAATTTCTGAGAACAGAAACAAATGAAATTCCAAATTCATTTTCCAGCTATGTTCCACAGCAATTTGAAGATTTTGAGCCATTTAAAACATTTCTTTTAGGAATGCCTCCTTAGCATCTACATTTTTTTTCACTCAGGTCACTCTAATTTAATCAACAGTTGCCTAATTTACTGCATGAGTTAGCTTCACATACAAATATTAACATAGGGGAATCAGAAAGGGCTGCAAAGTCTCAAAGTGATTCAAGGCAAATTTTTTTCTGTAGGGATACTGGTCCTTCCAGCATACAGGGAAGGACTAATGGGTGATAGCTAAAGCCTGGGAATGGAGCCTGACAGACTGGAGGCTCCAGACGTCAGAAAAAGACTTCATGCAGGTCTGCTGTTCTCGCCTCTGAGTCTCCTGGGTACCTCCTGCTGAGGTAGGGTAAAAGCAAATATGATGCTCTTTGTCCAGCACCCTCGAGGGTAGGAAATCTTCCCTTTCTTAGTGGTGTCTGAGCAACAGAAAACCCTTCTTTTGTCACTTCCAAACCAAACATTCAGCTTCAATGCACCACTAGCATTTCTGCTCCAGTCACGGTGTGTGTACAGCATAATGAAGAGCTGTCTCTGTAAATCAGGCAGAGTCAGAGCATAGATGGAGTGACACATTCACACTCTGGTAGCTGCCATGATATCTATATAAGCTTTAAAAACAGGGTTCATGAATAGGTTGAATAGCATGAAACTACAGTGGAAGCCTGAAACAAAGCCCATAGGTAAAATATAGCTGAACATCTAGAGAAAACACCCTGACACTGAAATAACACTATGGCACTTTCTCTCCTGTCCCCTTCTATCAGTGTAAAAGACTGCTGTCAGGCAAGTACAATTGGCAACTTAAATGCCTTCATATTTCCAATTAAGTAAAATGTGGAGTTATGAACACTTTGGCCAAAAGGTTCTGGCTGGCTCTTTGATGCAATGTGTAAAACTAGTTTTAAAAGGGTCATTGTCAAAAAAAAAGGGGAAGTCCTTTGGAAATGCTGAAGTCCATCAATATCACACAACTTGAAAATGGTCTTGCCCTTTAGTCCTCAAGGTGGAAAAGACCTGGTTTGTAGGAAGCATGCAGAGCCCTTGTAAGAGAGCTGAGCAGCCAGTCCACATTTGGCAAAAATTATTAAAAGCTTGGTTCAACCACCAGTGTTAGAGAGCAACGGAAACAAAATATAAAGTAGACAGGGGAAACACAGCAGGAGGCACCTAAGAGCCACTGCAGAAAGATGTTACATGGAGAGGCAGGATTCACACATAGAAACAGTACAATATTAGTGCTTGAATCACGTAGAGAGCAAACTCAAGAATTTCAGCAGTTTGCCAAGAAAATCAATGCCTAAGTCACTGATGACTTGCAGAGCTATACATGAAACAGCTGTTGAGCTTGGGATGATGTTCTAGCTAGATGACTAGTCCATAGCTTCTAATTGGCCTTTCTGCTTTCAGTCACGTCTTTGAAAACGGATCTTTATATAAGTGGTGCCTGTCATTTACCATCTATGTCCTGTTAATAATCTGATATTCCAGCTCTTATGAAGCAATGTTTTTGGAGCTCAAAGAAATTGTTCCCCACTGATAGATATCATGTCAAGATCTACCAACAGAACTGAAACAAATAAGTTGTGTCACACAAACCAAGGATGGAACAAATACAAAATACCTGTTCTTCATCACTTTTCAGGCACTTTGTCCAATGCAAGACAATCTTGCATTTCAAGTTTCACCCTTTTTCCGGAATAATTTTTCAAAATTCTTCAGCAATGTGGAATTAGGTCCCAGGTTAGGGATTTTTCTTAAGTGCTTGAAGATGTTAACAGGGTTGGGAAAATGACAACATTTCATACAGGGATCAGTGAAAGACTTGGGAAGATCTGACTGCTTTGCTTAACAGACATCTCAAAGCAAACAAACCATCAGAAACCTTGGCAAAATACAAGAGATTCTCCTGATTTTCAGCCACACTCAAGCTCCAGCTAGGAAGATCATTTTCCTCTTCAAGCAACACTGAGCTCAAATCTGTTCTTATCTAGGTGATTAATACAAGCCAATGTAGTTTCAGGAAGAGATTGCAAACAGCAAAGCAACCACCCAATTCTCTTGATTCTCTGTGAGGCCCCACATAGGACAGGAATCACTCCATCAGATAATGTAGATAAAGAGTTCCACATCCAAGCCTGTCGGCAGACCACATTTTAAGAACATTACCTCCACTTAAGTTGCATCTGTATCTGCTATTCCTGTAGCAATTATCCTTCTGGCTGTACTTTAGAACACTTAATTCAATTGCACAGATGAAGACATTGGGTTGTACAAATGCAAGCGGCAAAAGAAGTGTGATAGAGGACCTCTGCATCTTTGGATATGGTTTTGGCAGGTGTCCTGATTACAAACACAATCTCTTTAATGTTCAAATTATGTTTTCTTAATGGTGTTTGCCCTCAGTACATTGGCTGTAATTTACAAGCTGTAATCCGGTCTGTGTCTGCAACTGTATTATTGCTCTATTAATACCTATTAAGTCTCTGAAATATATTAAAATTCATGTTCAACACATTTTTCATTGAATGTTTCAGGCTAATGCTTATTAAATAAAAAGCCTAACAGTCAGGAAGCAAATGACACTGTCCAGAATCCAAAAGGAAAAACAAAACTCTAAAAGTGTTTATAAGACATTATTACATTTGGACCTGAGGAGCAGGCTAACAATGAAAGAGAAATTTGTAGAAAGCCAACAAAGACATTGCTGTCAGTATTAGCAAGTAAAACAAAACACAAAACAATTGGAGGGTTAGCATTTGTATACCGAACAAACATTTTTAGAAGGCATAAATAATATTCCATGCCTCATTGAGTTCTAAGAAAAATTAGTTATGTCCATAAATTCTGTGAATAAAAATTCTGACAATTTAGTGATTATGACTGTCAATAAGTTTTGGAGAACATCTGATGGCACTTTGCAGCTTTCCAAACAACAGAGAAAAAATTAAGCATTTTCTGAAACAGCAATATATCTTCTATAATAGGAAGTGAACAAATAAACAATATCACAAATATTTAGAAAGAAGAATTACACAGAAAGTTTACTACAGAGGTCTGAAATTAATGATGGTATAAAAAGCTTGAGTGCATCTATACAAAGAAGGAAAGGCGTGTGTGTGAAGGAAGGCAGTGTACTGCAGTAGCTGGGAATTTCCAAGATAAGACATTGAAACTACACAGAGATCAGATTTTACTTGCCTGTTCCAGGCATAATGTAGAATACGTGGTCTTATATATGGTTTTACTGCTTAATAGGAAAAAAAGAATCCTCATATGAATTTCCTAATACCAAAGATACAGAGAAACTGATCAAATAACATAAAATTCATCAATTTTAAAAAGTTAGGTAGTACTGTGTAGCAATGGATGACACTTTCTGAGAAGCTCAGCTGGAAGACAGGAGGTCTACACTCTTGTGTACAATCCAACACTCAATGCAGAGAGCACATTTCTACAGGATCACTACAGCTGACTGTTTCCAAGTGGCCTTAATGCCATCTCTGAGATTCTGAGAAATATGTAAAAATATAAAATTTTTTAAAAAAACAACTCATGAAAGCAATACAAAAGAAAGCAGTATTAATACAAAAAATGTTACTAATATATTGAAAATCCTTGATACAGAGATACAGCTTATGTTACCATTTCCCCCCATCTAATAAATAAGATTAAATTCCCTTATCCAATAAATAAAATTAAATATGAGAAAAGCATTCATTTTGTGGTCACTGCTCTAGCAGGTTATGAGCAATCTTTCTCAGCCCTCTGAAATGTTACCAATTCCATGCTCCTTTATTTGTCAGGTATTTTCAGTTTCATAAAATACATTATCAGCAATATAAGACCAAATTATGCCATAATTCTTGATTTTACATTTTGTAGATTTTTTTCCACATTCCTAATATTCTTTACAGAAAAGTTTTTACACCGTAACAAGCTAAGGAAAAAGAGGACTGATTATTAAGTTGTTAGACAGTCCTCTTCAAATAGCATATTTCATTATTTATATATATTTTCTCTAATTTTTTCAATAGTGCATTGTACCATTTCCTTTTTACCACTGAAAAACTCAAAAAGGAACTCATTCCATGTGCATTCAGTACCATCAAGAAAGACTATCACACAGGAGCAGTTAGAATTTTCGCATTCAAAAAACTGTACCAATGCCAACCTGCAGAGTTTTCTAATATTCCTTCATGACTATTGTGTATAGAACAGTCTGTGATTATAACTGGAAATGCTGACATCCACAGCAGTGATTAAAATATGAGTTTTTCAGACCAGTTCTAAAATTCTGGGTTTTGCAGATAAGCTATAAGCTCATAATGGAAATTCACAGAACTACATAATGGTTGAGGGTGGAAGGGACATCTGCAAGTCACGTGGCCCAGCCACCTTGCTCAAGCAGGGTCACCTAGAGCTCAGTACCCAGGATCATGTCCAGAGGCTTTTGGAATAGCTCCAAGAATGGAGAGTTCACAACCTCCCTCAAAAATCTGTGTCAGTGCTTGGTCACCCTCACAGTGAAAATGTGTTCAGACAGAGACTCATGGTTTTCGTCCTTGTGCCCATTGCCATTGGTCCTGACACTGGGCACCTCTGAGAGCCTGGATCTGTCCTCTTTGCACCTTCCCTTTAAATGTTTATACACTTTGATAAGATCCTCCTCAGTTTCCTCTTGTGCAGGTGGACAGCCCCAGCTCCCTCAGCCTTTTGTCCTGTGTGAGATGCTCCTGTCATCACCTTTGGGGCCCTTTGTCTGACTCTCTTTGTTGGGCTCTCTCCAGAATGTCCATATCTCTCTTGTACTGGGAGCCCAGCACTGGACACAGCACTCCAGCTATGGCCTCATTAGTGCTGAGCAGAGGGGAAGGACCATCTTCCTTGACCTGCTGTCAAAACTCCTCATAATGCATCCCAGGATCCCGTTCACCTTCTGTGCCAAGCACACTGCTGGCTCACATTGAACTTGGTCCACAAGGACTCCCAGGTCCTTTTCTGCAGAGATTTATCTGCACGTCCTCATTCACCACTCTAGTTTCTGCCCTTTTGGTGTTGGGTTTTTTTTCTGTTTGCTAGTGGCAGTACTAGAACATCCATTCAATCAGCTGCATGAACAGCAGCTAGGAATGAGGTCAAAATGCAGCTTTATATCACTACATTTCTGCTTCCAGATTTTATTTTTTTAAATAAATCATTAACCATGGTGTAAGTAGCAGGACCAGAAAGTGAGCCAAGGTCATGGAAACTGGATTTGATCTCCTTAGGAACACACAGAAGGGCTTCTTTTTCAAACAAATAAATAATGATAAGAATATTCTTAGATGTAAGATCTTCTTTTTGAGATAATGAGGATATAATTGCTAAAATACAAGTTAAAATTTCAAGAAACTTTGATCCTATAGCTTGAAGTGAAACAGGTCCACAACAATTCTCAAGAACTTGCTGTTCTCATCCATGATGTGTTGTTTCACTCAAGAAAAACCTTCAACCAGTGTTCTGGTTTATGGATAAAAGAGCTAAGTTATTGCTAGCTCATCTGCCTGGCTTCTGCATCTGTAAGATGAGGACCTTAATGGTTACCTAGTCTGGGTGCTAAAAGATGTTAATTAATGTCTATAAAGCACTTCAGAGCCTTAAATAGAAAGCTGTACAGGAATGCAAATTACTATTACATCCTCTGATACATTACAACAATACAGCTGCCTTATTTCATCTAAACAAAACTCTCCAATACAATAATGAAATTTCCAAACATTTACCATGATTCTTTCCTCCTCCTCCATCTGCTTTGTCCCAGCGACACACTGGGTAATATCCTTCACCTTCCTCTAAAACTGAATGGAAAAAAAATGAAAAAACCTCCTCAAATATAAAAGACTAATATTGAAACACCAACAAAATTGAAGGCTTTTTAAAAACATACAAATGAGTCAAAGCTACAGGACGTCAGTCCCTACCATTAAGGATATTTAAGCCTTAATATTTTACTTGCTAATGAAGCAAACATGTAGAATAATTACTGTCAAGCACTTAACACATTTTAGTGAAGACGACAGATATAATTTGCTTTAGGAAAAAAACAGCAGTATGTGCTGCAGAGATGATTACAGAAATTCAGTACAAAATTCACTGTGCTTTCTTTTACAGATTATGTTGAAACATGTTTCAGGATACCCTCCAATTTTTTTTTTATGTTTATTTGAATGCAGTGGATTGGTCTTGTCTCTTTGAAACAGTAAACAGTGAACATTTGCAATGTATAGTTGTGATAAATAGCAATGAGACCAGATAGGGGTAACAATCACACTTCAAAAAAGATGGGTAACCTTCATTTTTAAACAAAAGATGTGGCTTGTTGCCAGGCATGTTTGGCTGAAGAACTAAGAATATCTTCTAGATCTTTCTGAGGTATACAAAAGAACAGTGAAGCTACAGCTGAATACACAAAATCAAATAACAAATCTTGAAAAATAGCCCAAGGAAATTAATCTCTCCCTACATATGAGTATACTATCTCCTCTTCACAGACTGACAAAAACAAGAAGGAGCACATGAAGCAATTGAAACAGAAGGTGATAAAAAGCCAGGTTAAGAATTGATAAGTTGAGCCTAGCTTTGGTCATGTTGAGATTATCTTTTTCCTGCTACTAACTCTAAGAAAACTCAATTTGATTAGAAGATATACATACTTTCCAGTCATTCTGCATTAGGGCACAGCCAGCTTCCAAAATGCCTCTATACAAAGTCTTCCCTGAGTACTCACCAGGATACTATAAGTATGCTGAGTGTTTGTTTGCTGTTCTAGCATTATATTCCAGCCATTGTACCTGATTTTCTACGTTACACTAGTAAGAAAAAGCTGCGATTATTCCTCCCTTGTAGGAATTTGTTGATCCACAGGTTCTATAGCAATATATTCTGATCCTCTGTGTGACCTCAGTGCTAGATGCACCAATGCAAAGGTCACATGGTTCAGAAAATGCATGAGGGAGGAGACTCATTCTTAGAAATACTTATAATACTTCTTTTGTGAGTATGGGCAGTCTCAGGTCTCAATAAATGAAATTGCAGTGAGGTAGCCTGATCAGATATTCAAATACTTCATAATATATACTTATTTCAGCAGAACAGTGCTCAACTATTATTATCTTGTTTTGAGTTTACTGAACCTTTTCAATAGCTGTCCCAAACTTCTGCTCTGTCTAGCACACTCGGTTTCACCCAATGAAATCTGAACACAAAGTGAGTTTCCTATGCATAGAAAAAAGGTTTGTACCACTGATTTCCACCAGCCTGTCTCTCAGCAGTCACCTCTTGCTGAGAACAGGACTATGAGAAGATAGTTCACTGTTGAGTAACTGGAACATACATTTTTCCTTGTCCATTACTCCTTCATGTCAGGAACATCTATTTCCATCCATTCCATAATTATTTTTTTAATTTAAAAAATCACTATTATTGCATCATCATTTAATCTTTCTGAAAGTCAGTGGACAGGTCACTCAGGGCAAAGCTCTAATTGACTGCCGGGCTTATTCAGACAGGGTATTCAAACTATATAAAGGAACATGGTAAATGTCTTTCTCAAAGGAGTGAAGATGAGAAGTAAGTCAACCTTAATTTAGGCCTCACTGAAGACATCTTTAAAAATAGCCATATGCAGTTTCAGAGTGCTACACCTCACTCATTTATTTAATGCCTACTCTCTGCTATATAAACCCAGTTGCAGAAATGATCCATAGAGCACAACATAATTTAGGACTAACAGATTGCATTGTAGCATTTTACAAAAGTCTCTGGGGTTTACTGTGCTCCTGCTGGCTCCTACAGGTCTTCAGAAGAGGACCATTCATATCAACACTGCCAACAGGTGAAACATGGGTCAGCACCGCTTCTGCTTGGCACACTGCTGTCCACAGTCTTTTTTCATTGGCTGCAATTGGATAACAAAGAATCACAACTGATAGTAGATGTGTAACCCTTCAGGGATGCTGTGTCATCAGCTGTGGGCCAGAGTGTCAGACCCACTACATCAAAATGACATGTTCTGCCAGCATAAATCATCTTGTACAATTCCACTGCATCCATGACCTGCCTAAGAAAAGGTAAAGAATTAATCTTCATGATCAAGCTGAAGAAATGCAAAACTTTGATTCCAGACACTGCTAATTAAAATGAATTTTTAAAATCTTTCTAAATAAAGTCAATAAACACTATTTCAATGGCTCTACTTACTGTTTCAATTCTTTATGCATGTATTTGTAGAATCTATACATATTACACCGTGGCAGAAACTCAGGAAGGTACTCTGTGAAACAACTCCATCCCTATGCTGCATGAGGACCAGGTAGAAAAGATAAGAAAACCATAAATAGGTTCAGAGAGCAAACTGCCTGACATCCCACTCTCCAACAGCATATCCTCATAGTCATGATCTTTTCAGTAGCCAGAATCAGTAATAATCAAACTATTCCTCATGGAGCCCTGCCAGCAAGGATCCAAGAACCCCACAGACTGCTGGAGCACCACAGAGCATGCTCTGCTCAGTTCACAAAGTCAGCGCTCTCTTCCCATCCATCAGCACTGCAGCGCAGGCTGCACCAGATGCACGGGCAGTGAGTCCTCTGTATTCAGACCACATCTTTGGCAAGGAGACTCTTTTTCTGTCTTGTGCGGCGCATCTCCCGTTGTCATCTCTTCCTTTTTGTCCTGCAGTGGCACTGGTTGCTGCTCTGAAGGACAGCTATCTGACCACCTGTTCAGCCACATGGTCACACACTCAGCAACAACAATTCGCCATTTCAGCAAGCTTGGAAACATTAGTCCTCTTTAAATGAGTATTGCTGCTCACACCACAGCCAGACCATAGACGCCACACTTCAACAACAAGATCTTCCTTGTTTTCTGACACATGGGAATGTTGCCACGGTGTTAATGACTTGTACATTTTGAGGGCATTAAGAGCAGTACACGGGGTACAGGAACAAGAGTCAGTGCATTTTTTAAAGTTTTGGAAGCTGCAGTTTTAGAGCTCTGTGATACAGCAGTACCACCACCACCAACAGACCATAAACTCCATGCTGAATTTGCAAGGCTTCACAAGTCCTGAGGCTTGTCAGCTGTGCTTTATCTGAATATATCTTTCTTTCAGTTGGAACAGCTGTGTTTGTGAATCCTCACACTGACCAGTTCAATACGTCTAATTTGTTTTACTTTCATTTATCTTTGAACAAAGATAGTTTTATGCAGATAGCTGTAAAAAGTGGTTACTCAATGTATAATGAGATACATATGAGACTAACATAAGAATGAAGTATGAAGAGATACAGGTCTGGTCTGACAGCAGGGGCCTTAAGAGAGCTGTGCCTTAAAACACAGAATGTGGTATAGAGGAATTCACCTGTGGGATGATAAGAAATGAGGCACAGACTTGGCACTGGTCACTATAAACAACTCAGCCATGATCAGTAACAAAATACAGACCTGGACAAAACTGGGGTTAGAGGGATCTAAGAGAGCAAAGAAACAGTATCCAATACATGTTACCTAGCACAGGACTACAGCTGCTGACAACCCCACCAGGACCAAACCACTGACCCTGGGACACTAAGGAGCTGCGGAAGGGTAAGTACAACTGCCCCAAATGGGGAGAAGCAAAACGTGTTTGTAAAGCAATTTAACTGCATTATTATTCTTTCTTTTTCCTGCAATAGATCTAGACTAATAATGATTCTTGAATTAGACTGCTAAGATTTCAACTATACTAACTTAAAAAATCACATAGATATATTACATAAAAATACACACATATATATGCCAAAAAAAGTGTGTGTCTTTGTTGTTTGTAAAGATTTTGAGTGTAACTGACTACAGATTCCATTGCTAAGGCAAACTCTCAACTAGAAACTCTCTGTATTTTCTTATATTGCACCAGAGGAGATGAAGGCAGGCAAGACAGTAATGAAGTTACAGCAAGCCTAAATTTTGAGCAAAACTGAGTAAATCCAATTACAGCTTATTTCAGGGAACATGCCCTGACTGGTGGCAATAAGAAACATGGGTCAAAATACAGCAGTGGACAATGGGTTCAATATGGACACAAAACTTTCATATACATAGGTTTTTAGTTTGGTAGGAAATTTGAAGACTCAAATGTCAAATATTTTTAAATTACTAGTTTTATCATTATGATTCTCATTGTCTCCTGTTGAGAACAGTTGAACACAGAGTATTCATACAATTTAGCTTCCTGCAAGTCATGAAACAAAATTAATTATAAGACCTTTGTTTCCAATTGCAGCTATCTGTCTAGACAAATTGAATGATAAAACCTTCAGTTGAGAAGTTTTTTAATTCAAGTGCATGGTGAATTCATACAGTTAAAGCCCAATATTCTCAAGTGGCTTCCTCTTTTCACATCTCCTGAAATGCATTCATTCAGAATTGCTGGTTTTTCCCAAAAGTAGGACAGAATTCATACATGCTAAAATTGTGTCTATTATTCAGTTTGGAGAAGTCACTGCTAGAAGCTTTCCTATTTACAGCATGGAAATTTGTTGGCCTTTCTTTGTTAATTAACGTAATTCCAAAAGTTCCCTAACTAGTCAAATATCTTGACATGAAAAACCAATAACCAGGCACTAATCCCACAAAGTTACAATGACTGTAAGAAACAGTCTTCAAACACATTATTCTGTAACTGTAAACAGGAATTCCCTTACAGAATAAAACTCATTATTTGGTCTGATGTCAATATCTGATTATTCAGGGATATGAAAGGGGACTGAGAAATGATTCAGACAGAGCACAACATATGTAAATCAGGCTACAGAATACATACATGGTACATTCTTCTGAAAAAAGTACTTGTAATCAGACGTCTGTAGAAAGTAAGTGCATGAATAACAGAAGGCAGAATACTACATAATGTCAGGTACTCCACTGCAGCCAAGCAAACTGAAAGAAAGGCTTGCATAAGTCACAGTTTAGATTAACTCACAAATTATCAAAAGTTAGCTGTAGTTCAGTACAGTGTTTCAACATGATTAGTATCACACTTAGCAAGATCTTTTTCAATTAGCTAAATAGTAAGTACTGCTATGACTGTTTCTCTGGTTTTTGAATAAGTTACATAAAAGATGACAAACATATAAGAAAAAAAGAGCTATGCACCTTGAAGAATACCAGTTATGAACTGGACTGGAACCCAGGAGATGTCAGTTCCATTATCAACTTTGCTGATGATTTGCTGAATGACACTGAGCAACTTATTTTTGCTTTCTCTGTTTCCCTAAATGGGCTTTACCTATGTTGTCTATACAGAATTTAACCATATAGAAATCATTAATGTCAGAACTGTCTCTTGTTACTTTTCATACAATTGGAAACACAATGGAAGCTGGTCTCAGTGGAGAGCATCCCTGTACTCACGCCATGAACTATTTAACAGCTTAGATAATGGGTCTTCTGTAGCCATTGGTTGCCCTACCTGCAAAATGCATCAGCTCTTTCCTGCAACAGTCAGCATGTCCACTCTGTTGCAGCCAAGGAGGGAAAAAAAGAATCATAGTGAACACCAGGAAAGAAACAGAAAAGACCACTGATTTCCTGCTTTAAATCAAAGCTTTGGTGGTTGCACATGCCACCAATCTGCTGCTTGTCATGGAATTACTGGAGGGAAGTCTGCTCCTCTGTTGGCCACTACCTAGTATTCCATGTCTCACAGTCACAAAAACAAGCACAATATTTGCTTCAAAGTTAAAAGCACTAAAAATACATTCATAAAAACACAGTAAGGGTAATTAATTATACTCTATTTCTCAACAAAAACAATGCCGTAAGTTATGAATTGGCATCATACAAATCCAGAAAAAATATAACCAATGATATTTCAAAACACACTTGAAACAAAGTCAAAAGTATTTCTAAGGCATTCAATGCACTCTGACAGTTTAGAATTACAAGAAATTTCTGGAAAAATATATTAGAATTGGTTACTTTCAGTGTAGATTGGTTATATGCTATTTCAGTGGAAAATTATTATTAGAATTCATATGCTATTTGATAGAACATATAAAGGTTGACTTTAAATCAAGAATTTTGGATAAAATGTCCATGTAATAAGTCCTATTGACAGTCATATATAGTGTGGATTTGCTTTATAATCCATCAGATTTAACCATTATGAATTTCCTTTCTTCATTCTAGCAAAGCAAAACTAGCACTGAACTAGAATAGAAATTGATTTTCAGTGGCAACATTGCAGGAAATGCATCACCTCTGGTGACTCATGGGGTAAACTGTAGCTACTTGTAGGCGATACCTTACAATGATACACCTTGACCCCTAACAGACTTTTGCTATTAGTATTGCATCATTGTATAGATGCAAAGGCAGCACCTGATGACTTTCAACATTACATATATGTGAAAAGAGAATCGATTTTATTACTATTGGGTTTTTTTTGCATTGTCCACTGGGCCGGCCCTTTTTCACTGCTACACAATGTGGGGCATTGAAGTCACAAAGGTAAAATTATACACTTAAATTGTTATGAAATGAATGCCAATTAGCTATTTAAAGTTATAAACAAACCACCGGAGTGAAAAATAAAGAAAAAAGTACATAACATACATCTGTATCAAATTACTTACAAGTAATTATGTAAGAACTATAAAGCTAATAATTTTCAACAGAGATAATCACCAAGTGCTTCCTGGTTCTTTGCAACAGTTATGATTGCCATAGTAGCAACCGTAGAGAAAAGCCTTTGCACTTAGTAAGAATTCCTTACTAAACTGTAGACAAAAACATAGCTTCTCTGCTACTGCAGTGAGACATTTTTATCTACGTTTAACACAGTGAATAAATATTGAAATTCTGGAAGTGTCCCTAAGAACTTTTGATTAGCAGCAAAGCAAGTATTTAATTTACTTTAAGTCTGTTAAACAGTAAAATGAATGTGTATATAAAATGTATATAAATGTACATGACACATTTTATGTACACAGATCTCTACAATGTGTGGCTAAAGACAAACATATAATATCAAGACGGAAATAGCAGTAAAACCAGCTGGTTTTAAGATAACAATGATTTCAGAAGCTATACCAGTTGCAAATAATGACGATTAACATGCCACACCAGCATTAGAATTTGCTATTATCCAAACATAAGAAGTGAAATATCTTCTAAATATTAAAATCATACTGATAGTATTTAATCCATTTCTAATTCTGGTACAGTGAATCTACATATATTTTCTGTCTGGTCATATTACAAAGGTCTTTTTCTTTACACAGAAAGCATACATGAATATAAATAAGGCTACTAAACTATCATTCCAGAAAACCTGACTATGCAACAGCTTTAAAAAAATTCTTAAAATAGAAAATATGTACTGTTGAGAATTATGCTTTTCTCCTAATGTAAAAACCTGGAAGCATCTTTCACAATGCTTTTTTCAAAGTGCTTATGCTGTAAATAAAGCTAAAGAGTATCATCCTGAAATGATACTTGAAGCTATTCCACATTGGTATTCCATACGGATCCTATTCAATGAGCAATGCTTGACCCTTTGGTAGTCAGCCTCAGCTGAAGTACAGGGAGGTTGATTTCATTAGGAACAATTCCAAACCCTTTGTTTAGAATCACACATTCTCTTCTTTTGCTGGGTAGCTCTTTGCTCCCTTCGGATAGTAGAGATAGCTGGGAGAAAAATCGGTAGGTAGTCAGAAATAAGAATTTCCTACTATTCACACTCACAGCAATGGGATCAATCTTTGTACTATCAGCAGAAAGCTGATGTATGAGCATGATGTAGAAGCCAAGGAACCTCAAAAGCCTATCAAACAAAATGGTTTTCGTTCATAGTTTACAACAGTTTGATGCAGAACTCTCTGGGTGAATTTCTATCATTTATACTACACACAGGGAATTAGTTTGTCTAATGATCCTCTCACTCAAAATTTATGAACTAGTCTGCACAGCACACAAACAGAATTACAGCAGCATGGTGCAAAGGTCTCCCACAGATAGTCAATGAAGCCTGAATGCAACAAAATGTATTTGCGGGACAGCTTTAAATTATGTTGCTGATGTAACATGTCCAGAGACTTCAGCACTATGGAGAACTAGTTGGAAGTAAGTCTTCAGCCTCACTTCTTTCTCCTTTTCTAATTTCTCTTTAGCCTACTACAAGGAAAATTAGCACAGAAAGTGATGGGGTTGCACCTGTCAGCTTTATGTGGGTGAAACTTGTCTCATAATCAAGATGTATTATATTGTTATAATTATTCTATGAAAAGATGATGTAAAGATTTCTCATAATCGATGCTGTGAGAAAGTAAAATGGGTTGTTTTCCATTTTGTCTCAAAATTCCACCAGTCTCCAATCCAAGTGTAAGACCCTTTCTGAAATTTTCCCTGACTACTTGTATACAATATATATAACTCAGACACCTAAAGGCCTTGCAAACATTCCTCTATACATGTGGTCTCTCAGGAAGCAATGTTATTTTGATTACTGAAGTACTGAAGGACATGGAAGTATTCCAGGAATAAGGAAAGGAAAAATATGAAAAATAGTTTATAGCTTTGCACACACACTTCAACAAGCATAGATAGAAATCCCTAAGCTGAAAGATTGTTATTAAAGTTGTAAAGTCAAGTGTACTTGAGGAAACACAAAAGATATAGAATAAAGGCTGACAGCAAACTTCCACTCAGCCTGCTATGTGGATAACATAATCCTTGATGGGGCACTGTATCTGTGCAAAAATTAGGATCATAGATCAGTTATGACTCGAAAAGGCCTTTAAAGATCATGTAGTCCAGTGCTCCTGCAATGGGCAGGGAAGTCTTTCATTAGATCAGGTTCTCAAAAACTCATCCAACCTGACCTTGAACACTTCCAGTTATGGGGTATCCAAAGCTTCTCTGGGAAACCTGTTCCAGTGTCTCACCGTTGTCACCATAGAAGACTTCTTCCTTATGTCCAATTTAAATCTGCCACTTTACGTTTAAAACTGTTCCCCCTTATGTTGTTGCTACAGGCCCTGGTAAAAAAAATTATTTTATAAGCCCCTTTTAAGCATTGAAAGGCTGGAATAATGTATCCCTGGATCCCCTTTTGTTTGAGCTTTTGAGCTTGGTTCCCATTCTATGTGTCTGCCCTTTCTACCACCAGCCCCTACGGCAAACCATTCTTTACTGCAAACCATTCTCTCTTCTCTTGGTCAGTCCCAGCTACAAGTGGTTCTTCCTTCTGCCCATACCAATATCCTTTTTAGAATTCCTACATTCTGTCCCCTGTTGTTCTTTGCTCTCTATTAGATGTATGCTCATTTCCTAGCTTCTATCTCATCAGTTTTCACTTATCAGTTCTTTGCCCGAGCATTACCTTATGACAGCGAGACAGAATCACTTTCTGTTCTGATGTCTAGACTTGACCTGACAATATTTCAGATAGTTTAGATATTTCAGTACACTATTAAGGCTACTCTTAAGCATATACCTGCTGCAGTGGTTTTTATCAAAATTATGACACTGGCACAAATTTGTTAAGTGAAGGATAAAATTCATACCTGTGAGGGGGGAATAAAAAGGGTACTTTCCTAGCCAAATCTTAAATCCTTGCTATAACACACAAGCTAATACAGAAAACAACACTAGAATTTTTTTAATATGGGCAAGTAAGGTAGGACAAAGCTTCAATGCCTTCATTCAGTACTGTAAGGGCTGAAATCTTTCAGTTCCTTCCATGGCACAGATTTCTGGAACTGTAGGACTCCATGGAAAATGGAAAAACTCAGGAGATTGAGAGGGTTTACAGATACAATGTCACAGTAAGATAAGCAGTTATTCCTTCTTTTTATGTAATTTTCTCATCATTTGTCTTAATAAAAGCCTTCAAATCACCTTTCAAAACTGGACTTGATACTATGATGAGGCCTAAGAATTATCTTTATGGAGTACCATGTCAGAAACATGAGGATCTGACTTTCCCTTATGAGTAAATGGATGTTCAACTAGCAAAAAGGGAGTATTCAAGGATAAAGGACACAACTACAATACTCTGAGAAACACTGTGGCTGTTAGTACCATACTGACATCCTGGAATAGCTTTTGTTTTATCTTGCACTGCTATATCAAAACACGTACCTTTTGTAACTATGATTCCTCTAGCCATAGTCATTAAGGAGATCTTCAAACAGATAAAAAATAATTTATCTTTGTATGGCCTCATTTCTGAACACTGAGGCCAATCTCATCTTCCATTTCTCCCAAAACTTTTGGATTGGCCATTATTTAGCCTAAGAGTTCCCAAAATGCCTTTCAACACCATCTTGCTATGACATGGAAGGGTATTACATTCTTATCAGCTAAACTGCCCCAGCTGGACCAAACCATTAAAGCCTCAAAAAATCCCCAACCAACCAAAACCAAACAAAAACAACAACAAAAAACCCCCACAACTCCCCCCCAACTAGAAAAAACCTTAAGCAAAACCAAACAAAAAACCCACCAAACTAAAACAAATAACTTCCCCTTTACTTCAACTGAAAGTGCTCAAAGCAGCTGTATAAGAATGTTCGCACGAGAATGATTCCAGACTACACTGAGCTTTCAGAACCAGCTTAAGTAGGAAGGTGCCTTCTTTTTTGATATTCTTTGACAGATTTTGTCTATGTTCTATGCAAGAATTCCGCCATGAAGACATCTCAGACACTGGGAAGTTGTTCTCAAATCTTTTCATCAAACTGGTAGAAAGACCGGCTTCAGACCTGCAAGAGCAAACCCATCTTATCTCAGCCAAACAAGTCTGTGGTGACAGATGCTTCTACTCAGAGATGGAGAGCTCATATAAGAATGTCTAAGAACTCAGGGCATGTGATCTCTGCAAGGGATCAGAGCCATCTGCCTGCTGTTGAAAACAGTCATTCCCACAGTCCAAATGCTGACAGACAGCTTCATAAACATGCACTTTTTCTACAGGCAGTGTGGACTTCAGGCATTTCTACTGTCAGGAGACTACTTAATTTTGTGTATATATCACTGAACTGTATCAATGACTTGGTACCTACCAGTCAGCCTAAATTCAGGCCAGATGCTCTTTCATTTTTTCCAATAAGAGGTGAAATGCACCTTTCCACATATCTCATTGCTAAAGACAATCTTCAGTTTGAGTGAAGAAAGAGTGTTGCATCAATAACAGTCCTACCACATAATCAGACCATTCTGGTTCGTGCACCAGATGGATCCCTGGATCACTTCTCTTTTCTACACCACACAATGTCATGAATAACAGCCAGGTTATCCATATTTTATACCTAGCAGTCCTAATTCTAGCCAAATATAGCAGTCTTGATGCTAACTTGTTGCTAGACAGCAATAAACAGTTTCTTCTACAGTCCCTATCATTCTGACTCACAGGAAAAACAAGCCTAAAATAAAAATTTTTAAAAGACTGACTTACTAACCAAAGACGAAAAAATGATGGTATCATAATACCAGGAAAAAAATTTCAACTTTATTCTCTCTGTCATTAGCTTACTGGTCACCTATGAAATAAGCAGAATATTTCTGCAACACTCTAAAAATACAGTCAGCAATAAGTTTTTCACACCTGACCATTTGGTTTTGACATGAAGCACTGCAATACACTAGAATCCAAAGCATACATTTTTCCTAGTTTATAAGTCATCATGTCTGTAGATTTCTACCATTACCGTGAAGCCTGTTCCATGTATCTTCTCAATGCAGCCAATATCTGTGCAGGTGTAACAAGCTGGTAAAAATTATGTCTCTAGGAAGTGTGAAAAGGCACAGTCTGACTATCACCATATGCAGCAGTAAACCTTATCCAGCAAGTGTCTTTTAATCCATCTCTTGGCCAAATATTTGTCATTGGAACTCTCGATATTCATCAATGTGATAAATATTAGTCACTGTCTAACCCCAGGAGCTGGATGAAATTAAAGCTAGGATCAATTGCTACACCAGGTTTTCATGTTGCTTTTAATTTCTGTAGGATCTATGACTTAGGAAAGATAGGCTAATACTGCCTCTTAGTGGAAGGACAGCTGACTCAAAAGATGAAGTGAATGCTGGTCTGTGGAAATAGATTGGAATACTTACAGAGCCACACAGAACCTCAGCTGGCAGCCATCAGAACTGCAGGGGGGTAAATGAAAGACTGTTGCAGCTATGAATGTTTAGTAGTAAGATGATGATGATGATGTAATAATAACAATCGTAATAATAATAACAGTTAAAAGTATTGCTGAGCTTTGGCAGATTTTTCTACCTCCCTGGGGAGAAGTACAATTCAACAGAACGCTGGTATGACTTGCTGGCCAAAACAATCTTCTTTTGTATGTGTGAGAACTAGGAATCTACATGGACAACCATTTGGAAGAAGAAAACAATTAACAGTTAATACCTGGCAACATTAGTGGAAAAGGTTCCAGGAGAGAATGAAAAGGAACAGAATGTCTTAAGTCACTAAGATATCACCAAGTCAAAAGATCCACTTTAGATTCTAGGAGTGTTGGAGCTGTGTACTGTCATCTATTGTCTAGCTTGACATGTTCTAGAACATTAAAAAAACATAAACTAAACAAAGTACAAATTTGAATCCATTAGTCATCTAACAGAATTAAAGAGGTACATTAATGTTGAAGAATTAACATGGTAAGAATTTGCAGGCAGAAAAACTCCATTAATGCATTTCTATTTTCAAATTATGAACCATAGACCAAATACAAATGAGGGCTGCCTCAAACAATCACAATTCAGAATTTGCTGTCATTTCTGAGCTATATAATCCTTCTGTGAATAATACCTTGAGCTATTCTTTGAGTAGTTAAAAATGTATAGCTATCATTAGAGCCAGACTTGACAGTTTTCCTCTTCATGAAATAGCTCTAACTACAAAATTAGTTGCTTCTCTATTTCTAAAATTTCAGTAACAATGGAAAAGATTTTGCTGAAGTTAAGAAAATTATATGTGACAACATATCAATATATGCATTTGATGATGAAGCCTGCTTCCTTCTAGTCTTACTTGCACTGCAACCATTTTTCTTCCTACAAAACAAATGTCAAAGCATTTCTCACAAATAGACCTGTGGTCATCTAAGCTTGTATGGTTTTGGCTAGGACAGAGTTAAATTTCTTCATAGTAATTTGCATGCTGCTATGTTTTGGATTTGTGTTGAAAAGAGTGTGACAACATACCAGTGTTTTAGTTCTTGCTGAACACTACTTTTACAGCACCAGGGCCTTTTTTGCATCTCTCACCACCCCACCAGAGAGGAGGCTGGGAGTGTACAAGAAGCTGGGAGGGGACACAGCCAGGACAGCTGACCCCAGCTGACCAAAAGGATGTTCCACACCATATGGCATCATGCTCTGCCATAAAAGCTGGAGGAAAGAAGAGGGAAGGGCAGGGTGGAACATTCGGAGTTATGGTACTTGTCTTCCCAAGTAGTCATGAGATGTGATGGAGTCCTGCTTTCCTGGAAATAGCTAAGCACCTGCCTGCTGTTGGGAAACAGAGAATTAATTCCTTCTTTTGCATTGCTTGCAGGTGCAGATTCTGGTTTACCTCTTAAACTGTCTTTACCTCAAGCCAGGGGCTTTGTCATTTTTATTTTTCCAATTCTCTTGCCTGCCCTACTGCAGGGGAGTGAGAAAGTGGTTGTGTGGTACGGAGGCTGCCCAAGGGAGTGAAACCATGACAGAGCTACAGCACTCAGCTGAACACAACTCCTATCTCTGACCACTGCATTTTTTCTTACAACTGAGTTTCTGCTTGGATTAGGTCTCTTCAAGCAATTTATTAAAAATAGATTTCTGCATGAATTTGGGTATTACATGTGTACTTTAATATAAAAAGGCAGGATGAAATTTTGAAGCTGTTATTCACTGCCCTATTCATAAATAGACTCACAAACAAGGAGCTTGCCTCTTGTGCAGTATAATATTAAATCAGAAGGTTGAAAAGAGAAAGAGTGGCACAATGGATGTGAACGGAATAATTGTGAGACATTACAGGGTGTTTTTTATGCATGTTTACCAAATTTCTGTATAAATAAGTAATACAATTGGAGTGCTGAGTAATTTCAGGAGATTAGTGATAAATGGGCACAAGTTGATTATTCAAGATAGAGCTGAGGGTCATTATCCTCAGCTGGTCATTAATCCCCATGAAATGACTGGTATTGAGATAGTAATTACTGCTATAATGAAAATGGGGAAAAAAAGCAGCATGACATTTTTCTTATGAAGTTGTCAGTTTCTAAAGAATTCACGTTTCTCTCATCACCCGATCAAGTTGCTTGAATAATTTTTAACTCTTTATACAGTTTATTTGTCCTACTACAATTTTCATGTCATCAACCCACTTAAGGTTTGGTGTCCCATCTTATATTCTTGCAATTTCAGAGGGTACAGCCAGGGTCAACAGTGACAGAAAAGAAAAGCAATGCACATAAATCCCCCCAAAACAGATAAATAGATAAAACATATTTTCATAATTTTCTCTAGAATGTGTGTTCCACAATGAGGTAGAAGATTGTATTATTGTGTTTTATAGCTATTTATTCTGGATTTAATAGTGCCTTTAGCCATAGCATACACCCCAATCCTTTGTTCTAAACCAGAATTTACCTTGTAGGCTTACAATATGTGGAACTGATGTCAATGTCAACTTGGTCAGAAAACATGAAGAAATTTGACCCTAAAATGAAAACCATCTTTAAACATTTGCAATTTTGCACATTAAGTTTGTGGTGTTTTGATGTGCCTTCGAAGGACTTTTGAGCCCTTGAAGTTCTCTTTCTTCTCATTTCTACCAGACAAGGTAGAAACATATTATGAGCTGAAGGGAAGGCAATTTATTTCCTGCTGGAAGCTCTGTCATTCTGCTTCTGCTGAGAAAGACCCACACATGCTGCACCATTACAACTTAGAAAACAAAAAACTCAATCTAAACTAAAAGCTTCTAACTTAACATAAGTTTAAAAATAGTACTGCCCTATACATTGCTAAAGCAAACAAGATATAGATATTCATTACTCAGTACATTTTTCTAAAGCTTTTCTTTGAACACTTTTCTAAGAAGGGGATCCCAGGAAAGCCACAGGATGGAGTGAGGTTCTGCTGGAAAATTTGCAGTTGCTTCTGAAAGAGGGGAAGTAGAGCTGGGCTCAAAATAGCTTTAGGCAAGAACGGCTGATGGGATGTTGCTGCGATGGCTGCAAACCAATTACTGTGTGATGGAATAAAACCAGATAATGGTGGGCACCAATAAGTGACTTGCAGCACTGCTCAGGAAACTGATTTGCTCTTCTAGCTTGCTTATGTTGTTTGGAGAGTTTGAGGAGAAACCTAATGCTTTGTGTCTGCTAGCCAAATGAATCATTCAGGACTGGACAGCTATCAAAACTGGACTCTGGCTATTTGGAGAGAGTGTGAGCAGGAAAAAAAAATTGCTTAAGTTCTGAAAGCTCTGAATGGCACTGAGAACATACTTCAGAAAGCATGGCAAGTTCTCTGGAAATATAGACATGTTTTTGACAGCCAAGGCTAAAGCATGGTCTGTCAGTTTTCTGGAAGGAAAAAATGTAAGTTATTTGGGAGTAGAACCTTGTCTGGGAAACAATTACCATAATAGTGTCAGGGGAACCAAACACAATTATGCATCACAGCAAGTAATAGAATTCAAAAGTGTACTGGGTTTGCATGGACAGGTTTGGTAGTGAGGGGGCTACAGGAGTGGCTTCCATGAGAAGCTGCTGGAAGCTTCCCCCATGTCTGACAAAGCCAATGCCAGCTGGCTCTAGGACCACTGCTGGCCAAAGCTGAGCCAATGGTGGTAATACCTCTGTGATAAGAGATTTAAGAAGAAAAAAAAATTATTGTGCAGATTTAGTTGTGCTCAGATAAGAGCAGAGTGAGAGGAATACGTGAGAGGGAACAACTCTGCAGACGCCAAGGTTAGAGGAGAAGGAGGGACAGGAGGTGCCCCAGGTGCCTGAGCTGAGCTTCCCCCAGCAGCCCCTGGTGCAGACCATGGTGAGGCAGTTGTGCCCTTGCAGCTCATGGAGGTCGATGGGAGTGAAGTGATCCACCTGCAGCCCATGGAGGAAACCCACACCAGAGCAGGTGGATGCCTGAGAGGAGGCTGTGAACCTGTGGGAGGCCTGTGCTGGAACAGGTTCCTGGCAGGGACCTGCAGACCCATGGAGAGAGGAGCCCACACTGAAGAAGGTTTCCTGGTAGAACTTGTGATGCTGGAACAGGCTGATCTTGAAGGACTGCACCCCGTGGAAAAGTGACCCACATTGGGGCAGGTTGTGAAGAACTGGGAAGAACCATGGGAAGGACTTGGGCTGGAGAAGTTTGTGGAGAACTGTCTCCTGTGGGAGGCACCCCACCCTGGAGCAGGGGAAGGACTCCTCTCCCTGAGCAGGGGCAGGAATGTGTGATGAATTGACTGTAACCCTCATTCCCTGTCTCTCTGCACCACTTTGGGAGAGATGGAGACTGGAAAGAAGAGAAGGGAGCGGGGGAGGTGTTTTTAAGATTTGTTTTGCTTCTCATTATCCTACTCTGATTTTGATCGGTAATAAATTCAGCTAATACCCCCAAGTCGAGTCTGTTCTGCCTGCGACAGGAATTGGTGAGTGATGTCTCCCTGTCCTTATCTCAATTCATGAACCTTTTGTTATATTTTCTTTCCTTCGCCCAGTTGTGGAAGGGAGTGACAGAGCAGCTGTGGTGGGTAGCTGGAATCTAGCCAGGGTCAATCCACCACAAAAAGCATAGTGAAAAAACAAGTTGCTGGTGACAGACCAACAACAGGGTTGCAGTATGACTGTCTTGTATCTGCCAGCTAAAGCCAGGACATGCTGTAGTGAGGCACATGTAGTGAAGTTGGGCAAAATCTGCAATAGCTGTTATATGCACACCATTAACAAATCTAAGCAATTAAAAAACAAACAAACAAAAAAGAAACCCCAGCCAAATCGAGACAACATAGATCTTAGCTTCTAAGGAGATTCATACCTATGAGATTTCATCCCATTCCTCCAAAATCCACTCCGAAATCAATTTTGTCTTTGCTACAAACCCTATGAAGAAAACACAAATCAGCACTAATTGTGGATAACATACAAGTGCTGCTAAAGAAGTTACATGACTCGGGAAACATAATGTGTTTTCCAATTTTCCTGTGCTCCTGTGAAAATCAAAGACATAGCACATCTGCCAACGTCATTAAGGCTGAATATCCACTGGCCTTCTGCAGACCTTACATCTGTGTGGAAATGCACTGCTTGCTCTTTCACTTGTTTCCTTCTGCAGGATAAACACAGCATCAAGAAGAATTCCTTATACTGTACTGTCAATACCATGTAGCTATGAAGAATATTCTTTTATGCCTCCTTTAAAAAAACTTATTAAAAGATTTAGAATCTTAGGTTAGTTTTCTGCAGAACAGCTACTCTCTAAGGAATTCCAGCACAGCAGAAAAAAAGTAGTCCTGAATAGATCAGGAAAAAAAGACTGTTAATTATTTCACTGCTGTTAGTCCCATGTGCATTTCTGTGGCACTCACATGTTGAAAGTGCTAGCATATGTGCCTGCAATCTTGAAGCATCCTCTACATTTCAGCAATTACATTTACAGCAATAGGACTCAAGGGACTGGAATGAAGTCTAGGGGAAGCTCAAATTGAACATCAGGAAAAAGTTCCTCACTGGAACAGGCTCCCCAGGCAAGTGATGACAGCACCAAATCTGTCTGAATTCAAGGAGTGTCTGGATGATGCTCTTGGTCACGTGGTTTAGTTTTAGGTAGTCCTGTGAGGAGCAGGGAGTTGGACTCGATCTTTATGTGTCCTTTCAAAATGTGATTTCCTTTAACAGATACCTTATCTTTTCAGTAGTTCTTGTAAAACACTGAAGTCCATATTCAGCATACACCTACTTCATTACAGTTAATTAAAGTAAGGCACTTTTTACTAGTCTGTTTGTGAGAGAAATGCCCATACAACTACAACATATTTGTACATTTATAATAGGACTTGCTAAATCTTGATGTCTTTTTCTTTTTTCCTCAGTTGTGCAGTATTCTTTCTACAGCATCAAATCCTGGAAACTTGTCATTAGGGCAAAAATTTTAAAATATTTGAAAACACTTATAAAGAAATTTGTTAGACCTCATGGCCAAAAAAGTAATCTGTAAACATAATTCAAGTACACCCTGAAGGTTTAAAAATTGAACCATTATTTTATTTTGGGAGTGTTGAATCATGATTTTCAATACTTTGAGCTGGCAGCTGCAAGACACTTGCAAGCTGAAATACCAGTTTAATGAGTAGCCTATAGAAATATTCAGACTACCATTAGAAATTTTTCAAGTTTGAATCAATCCATACCAAAAACTTTGCAGACATAAAAAAACAACTGAAAAATACTTCTGAGGCACCAGGAACCATAAAACCTCTTTGTGCTTATATGGGGGGGGGGAGGGGTAAGGGGTGGAGAGGGTTTATGTTTGTTTTTTTTTATAAAAACCTAACTGCAGTCTCCCAGACTTTAAAATGGTGATTAATGCAATGACAAGAACAGACTTACTTGATTAAAGTAGTTAATGTTTTTTTGCACTAAAGAATATTTGACACGATAAATAATGGGATAGCAGATGAACAATATGAGAAATGCTAGGATTTTGTTGTGGACTATATTGATATATTTCATGTTTTCTTTCTTGAGTCAAGATTTTCTTGCAGGAAAGATTTACTCTCTTGAGGACAAAACATTTGTCTAGTTTCAAAGACCTCTTGAGGACAAAACATTTGCCTAGTTTCAAAGACCACTACATTTCTTTTCATCCTCTGCACTTTTGTGCTAGTAAACACACTGGTTTTTGTACTCAAATAGTTTGCTAAATATATCAGCTTTATCCTTTAAACCCTGTAATGACAGAGTATTAAAATAAAATATACTTCTATGTAATGAACCTTTTGTTCAGATGTGGGTTTATGTGGGAAAAAAAGTAAGGAAATTGCTGCCATACTTGCGCTACACTTTCATCTAAATGAAGAAAAGAGATGTGGCCAGACAAAGCTGCTTAGATTAGCTAATGTATGTCCCACATACATTACTTCCAGTCCATGCATCCATGTATTATAATAAACATACTGCACTAAGTTTAAAGTGAATTGCAGCCATATAAACTGGAAAATGATAGATTTGGTTTTAGCACATCATAATTAACTTTTTGGTTTTAAATTGACTAGACTGACCTGTTAGAAGAGAAACTGTAATAAGCACCTTCCTCTAAAACCTCTTCAGTTAGAGTTTACAACATAAAAGAACTTAATTTCAGTGAATTATCTTCATTAAAAATAATAAATTAATACATATAGGCAGACATATATAGCTTACCTGCAACTGCATATATGTTATCCCTTCTGCCAGTCGGAAGTGCCAAGAATGCCTGAAAGTATAAGGCAAGTAATGTTACACTACTGAATTTGGGATTTATGCTCCCTTATCAGTTTCTTAGCAATTCCACTACAAATGTAATGACAAGAGAGATGCTTCATTATCATAACTCCCACCGAGCACAATAACCCCCTGAAAAGATTGGTCCATTTTAGGGCACAATATGAACATTTGATGCCCACACATTATGGAAGTGCTCTAACTGATGAAAAAAAAGTTAAAGACTCAATGTAACAGAACCCAGAAATGCAACTTTCCTATTTTTCCCCACTTAAAATTTACAGTGGAAAGGGCACACAGCCAGCAGCAATTTGTGAGGACAAAAGTATTGTCTGCAGGTTAAGAGATCCAAACATTACAGATAATGAGCATCCCAACAAATTGCATTATCATCTCTGGGAACAAAATAATGCTCACATTTAAAGTGATTGTTAGGGACTCGTTTCCTACTCAAATATCACCCTTGACACCTAGTATTAATTTTGGTTTTTGCAATAAGCTGTGGAACAGATATGCTAGTTTCAATACAAAGGCAAACAAAACTACAGTTTCTCACTCACTCTTCTTTCTGGCACCACAGATTTTAATGTTACTGCATCCTCTAGTCCATGGATTGCAACATAGTTTTTTCTGTATTTAGAAGAATGTAAATAGCACAATTACCAAAACACAGGCTGCAGGTTTCCCTTATGTCCATTGCACAAAGAAGTACATGGTGAAAAATGTCTCTGAACCAGGAACTGTAATTCCCCACCCCAGATGATGTCACAATTGGTAGGTTTGATTATACATGGTGGTTTTGATTTGTCTTGCTGAGTATCACTAGTCCAAAGTATAATTCACATATATATTGATATATTTTCTAAAGTATATATATGTGTGTATATATATGCATCTGTATTCTTTCCTCCTCAAGTTTGTGTGGCTTGATCTAGCTATGTAATTAAATCAATTCATTCCAAAAGTTTCAAACATGACCAAAGAACAACATAAGTTTTAAACAGAGCTTGTTTAAAAATCATGTGTAAAGACATTTTCAGTTACAAACATTTCTATTAATTTTTATGAATTAAACATTAATTATTTGCATCTTTGATATTTCTTTATAATTCCAAAGTATACCCTTTTCAATTAGCAGAAAGTTCCAGCAGTCGTAAATTGCATTTCTTACCACAAATTAAACAAAACAAAACAAAAAACAACCAACCAAACAAAAACCCCAAACCAAAAACAAACAAAGTAAAACAAACCAGAGAATCAGTATAATCACCATCATTTTATTGTCTTTAAAGACTGCTTTTGGAGTAGCAATACCTTCTGCTTTGATATACATTTCATTAGAAATATATTTGCCACTACAGAAGTTATGATGCTTTTCTTACCTTTTCTATTACCTGGAAGCAACGTATTTGCACCTGAAGAAAGATGTACTACATGCCAATCTGCTGTGAAGATGTTGGGTTCAATCAATTCAGGAGAATTGATTGAACAGCTGGGGGAAAAAAAAAAAAAAGAGACCAAAGAAAATAAAGACACCTGAAATCTCCATCCTTCCCATTTGCCAAAACTTCAGATTTCTAGGAGGCAGTTTGCCCTTTCCTATGTTTCCCAGTGCAATCAGAAGTCAAAAGAGATTTCAATACTTTTTAGATTAAAGAAAAAGTGGTGAACACAATCAGGAACACCCTACAGTCTCCCCAGAAAAATTGAACATTGCAAGCTGCCAATCTGCACTTCGTATAGAGCACTGAGTTCTTCAGATTATCTGAATAAAATGTCATAAACTATACATTTGTGTGAAGATAAACAGGAAAGTGTATTCTCTTGAACCTGTGAGAAAGGAGCAGCTGATGACTCTGGTTTTCAAAACTTTGGCTTCAAGTGCAATTGTTAGCCCATATATAAGTGGAATAATTCCCATTTGCTGTATCCCAGCACTGTTGAGACCTGAAAGTCAGTTTAGCTACTTGATTAGATGAACAAGGATACTGACATTAAACTTAAAAACATCTAGTTTTCAAAACATCCACCAGTAACAGCTCTGAGAGGACTGCCTTTCTGTACAGGAGAGAAACTCCAGTTATGTGTTTCTGCAGCAAAATAACACTTTTACAGTAACAGAAACAGAAGAATCTCAGCTGTTGGAAGGCCTTTGCCCCACCACTGATCAGGGGAGGAATCATTTGTCTGTAATTCTAACTAGGTTTTACAATTTGGCATAATTAAAATTCCATTATTTTTAAATTTTATTTCCAGAAATTGTAAAACCTCATAACAACATTTGCTGTAAGAGTTCAGCCTAATTATTTTGTCTGTTTAGGTTCCTCCCATTACCTCCAAATGATATCCATGTTACCCAGTACATTTACAGTGTTGTTTTTGGTAAATTATGTAACATTTATGCTTATCAATTCTCCATCCTTCTAACTACACTTTTTGTTGTTGCTTTTTATTAGTATTTTCTATTACTATTTCCTTCAAGGTAGAATTCCCAGAATTGCATTCAACATTTCAAACATTTTCAATTTACTACCCTTTACTTTTTAAATAGAGTATTTCTTCCCTTTTCTGGAGATTTAAATCTAATAGTTTTGAAACTAACACAATATTACAGTTGATTACATTTACACATTATAAGCCTAACACTGGTAATACTAGAATTTCTGAACACCTGAAAACTAGGCTAATTTTATAACAAACACTTCCTTACCATATTTTTGGACATCCTTTCCTGAAAACATCAACTCAATACACAATGAGCAGGTATTTCTTAGATTTAATATTATGGCTGAAATACAGGAATTACTTAATGTAAAACCCAACTTGATTTACCAGATAACATGAAATTGATAGCTCAGAAAGAAGCATCTTTAACTACCTTTCTAATGAACTACCAATGTGCCACCTTCCAAGAAGTTTTAGCATCTCAGGTTAACTATTACAAAAGCAAAGGAAGGATCCAGCATTTGGGGTCAGTCTGTTTGGTAGCTAACAACGACATAGGAGATTACATAATTCAGTGGAAGTAGGTGATAATCAAATCAAGTTACAGAGGAGAATTATTTGAATGATAATAAGTCACCTTAGTAATCAAATTTTAGGTACAACACTGTATCTAATAACTGCTTTATCATCAACTCAGAAATGAAGTATCTTAGCTTCAGTCTCCCCCAGTACACAGATGACAAGAAAGTAATTTTCAAATCCTTTGCTGATTACAGTTTTCTCAGGAGATTTCAAAGGAACACTTAGAAATTCTGATATTAGTCATTAGTTCTCTCTCTGTTGGAGAGCATCCAGCATCACTGCAAAACATACAGGCATGCTTCTTTAGTCAAGCCATTCTTACAAACATGCAGTAGTTTTAAACTCATGACACTAAACTGTTGCTGACACGCTGTGCAACAACAGGGCATGGCATGTTATATTCAAGGTACTCTGGGACAATGCTTTTTTTAAATGGTTCAAGTAGGAATACAGTTCAAGATATGAAAAATATTATGAAACTATTAACAAATCAAGAATAGCTTGCATAAATTAGGAGTTTACATAACCTGTATTTACACTGCCCTTCTTCTTGTCTTTTTGAGCTCTGATGAGAAGAGGTCTGGTTTTGTGTACTAGAAACTAGCAGGTCCTTTCCAGTTACAGAAAGAGTTCTAATGACAAGATATAAAATTGAAACCAACCTGCAGAAACTTCTTACTTAAGGAGCCTCCATATTTGCCAAATATAGGAGAGTTAGAGTATTCTAAACATTCCCTTTTGAAAATGGACTCTTACACTTATATTTTGTGATACTAATATCAATAGCATGATTGAATACAAAGAGAGAAACTTTACCACAAGCAGAAAAAGGTGTACCACACCTTTTTGATTTCTGATTTCAGATTACAGGGATTGCTCTGCTAACTGAAGCAGGATTTCTTGACTCTCTCAATGATTCTCCTTTTCAAGTTGCATTGCAAAATTGGAGGAAGCTACATGAAACAAAGAAACACGTTTTCACCATTCAGTTACGTCTGCCATAAAAATGACCCATTCATAAGTGTTATAATTGAAAAAAGTAGCCACACGGCAAAAAGAAGAATTCATATCCAATAGCATAGTGATAAACAATACAAGACTTACTTTCATTGCATATTATAATAAGGCTCCTTAGTTTGCTCATTCTGTTAGGCTTGGCTTATCATATAACTCAGTTCCTCTAGTCTTGAAGGACTATAAGCCTATCATTCATTATAAGCCTAACACTGGTAATACTAGATTTGCCTTGTTGATCCAAGTGCTAGTATTTGGGACATTTTCCTACAAATGAAGCACACAGAACATTAGGCTAAATTTCACGTTGGCTGTAATGAGTCAGTCCATCTGAAATGAATGGAATTTCAAGAAGCTTAGACCTTGATTCAATGTGCATAGAATGGCTTCAATAGCCTCTTTTAAGGTACTTATGGGTCTTAATACAATTCAGAGCATCCCTTTCACTCGAAGCTTCTTGAAGGGGGAAATTTACCTTTTACTTGTCTATAAAGAATAACTGATTTTGAATATTTTTTCCTCCTGTATCTTTTTGGTTGAAAAAGAACACACCTTTCATCTATATTTACAAACAAACAAATAAATAAACAAACAAAACCCCCACAAATCATGCTCTATTATGCTTAAAGTCTTCAATAGAGTTCAAAGGATGTCTTTTCCTTTAAAATAATTCCTATGCTCCAACAGTAAATGTTCAGATTCAGCTGTTGCTCACTGCAATGAAACCAATCCAGTCTGACAACCATTCAGAGGTATGTTATTACCCTTTTGAAATTATCTCCTATACTGTTTTGTATAGTTGCTTATACCTGCAGACACTGTTTGAAAAACTATGATTTTCTACCATATAGTATACACTTTATAATTGCATCATTGATGTAAATTCATGAAGTGCCACTCCACTGAATTCAGGAAGCTTTTTGACTACTTAGGGAGGGGTTGACCACTAATGATTCACATTCAAACACTGACATAGTACACATTAGAAAGGCGTTTATCCCACTGGAACAAATTACTGCTCTTAGACAGTTATAAATCCAGAAGGGTTTTATTGGCCTCACAGGAGTCCTGATTTGCTCTGAGAAACCAGGGATCAAAGTCACATGTTAAGCACAAAAGACTTCGCCAGACAGCTTGTGGCATGCAGGTTTTTATGTTACAAACAGACACTACTCTTTTTTCATGCAGATAAGGCCTTATACATATGCTTTAAGTCAGAACTTGAATGTTCCTTAGACTATAAGCAATTTTTAAAAATGATGCCTTAGGAAAGGCCTGCAACATACTCCATGGATTACATACCACTGCAATCCACTGCGTTCAGTTAATGTACCATGGGGATATTGGGATATTCTGAAGCACAAGTGGTAAAGAGCAAGTCCACTGCTTGAGAAACTTGGAGTTGCCTCGGGCACTAGTGTTCAATTTTATCTTTTGTTTTAATGAAATCAGTTGTCAGATCAGGTAAAAAATTTTAAAAAAAAAAAGCCAATGATTTACATAATGCTTTTTAAAAAGCTTTCTCTTACATTGTTTTCCAGAGATCACTCTGATTCTTGTTCCCATGGAAACAGGGAAGGCTGCTGGCAGCCAAGAACTAACAGGCAAGAACTCTCCCTTGCAAACTTCAGTTTAAAACTGTCAGCTGGAATATGTAACAGAGTTCGAGAAAACAGCTATGTATTATAAAAAATACTCGACCTTAGATTTGTAAGAACACAAACAAGTGCAAGAGAAACATATGGAACACAGTAAACAAGTACAGGTATGGATTCCGGTTTCTCTGAAACCAGAGAAAAGCTGCTGCTACTGCTTCAGTGGTCAATTTTGAGACAGATGTTGAGTTGCTGTTTGTTCTGTTATTGACCACCCACACTACAATAACTCATATTAATTAGTAGGCCACTTGAGAAAACCTTCTTCAACAGAGTGGATAGGTTCAATAATGAACACCTTGGACACACTCCTAATATACCATGTGTCTTGGGTTAGAGACAAATTTCCTAGGTGGAAAGCGCTCTGAATAGAACGCCTCCCCCAAAGCAAAGGTTTCCAACACGCCCTCCAACCACCACAACAGAATTTCTTGGATGAAAGTGAAAAAAACTATTTATTTAACAAAACATGTAAGATGCCCTGTAAGGCACAAGGGAAGGGGAAAGGGGAAAAGGAATTATTAAACCTGAGTAAATAGCTGAAGAACTTTAGTGTCCTTTTCCTCAGGTGTAGCTTCCCCTCTCCAGGGGTCCCAGGGGTAGGGGGCGGGTGGAGTTGCTCCGGTGGCTCCCTGGAGGATCCTTGTCTACTGTCCTCTGGGGGGCTTCTCGGGTTCTTGGGCAAGAAAGCAAGTCGAGGAAAACAAAAGTCCAGAAAAGGAGATGATGAAAAAGCAATCCCAGGGAAAAAAATCTAGCAGCAGCCACAGCAGCAGCAGCAGCCAGAGAGGAATGCACCTTCCTCCCTCTCGCTCCTCAGCCGAGAAGCCTGGGAGAGAGTTTCAAAACAACCCGCACCCGGCAGTTTCTCCTGGCTGCTGAAAATGTAGTTAAAGCTACAGGACCACATTTCTGGGCATACACACAAATTATAGGGCTTACAGGTTATCATCATACTATCACCCCAACACACCATGTGAAAACTGAACTGCCTCATTTCTGCTGTTGGGAGAAGGACAAAATTTCCAATTATCTTAAATAATGTTTGTTTCCTTTGTCTCTGATAATTTAATTCTTGTATTACCTGTTTTGATAAGCTTGACTGTTAAAAAGGAAAAAAAAAAACAAAAGAGAGACATGTAAAGCACAAGTTCAGCTACACTATTCTGTTCTAAATTAAACCAAACAAATTTGGCTGATGAATCTCAAAAGTCCAGAGGTGATAAACATCACACCCCAAATGTAAACACTTCATCTTAGAACAGAAAAAAAATGCTTATTTAATAATAGCAGATTTTGCAAATACCATGGTAGCCATCTTTCTGCAGAATAAAGAGTTTTCCATCACATTTTTAGGTGAGTGTTCAAGGCAGATTTTGTATCAGCTCAGCTCCATTTTTTCTTTGGAATCAGCACGAAATAACTTCAACTCTCTCTCACTATGAAACATTTAAACTTATTTTAAAATAAGTGTGAAATTTGAAAAATATCTGGCATTTCAAAATAGTTAACATACTCAGGATTTCATCTAGTGCACTAAAAATCCCACAAAAATGTATAACTATTTATTGATAATTAAAATATACCTTTGAAGTTATTTAGAAACTACTAATACAGAAGAAGGCATTTTATGTACTCTCCATGTCAGTGCATGATATTGCCACCTTAAATAGTCATATTGCTGCTATGACAGAATGTTGTAAAAATACTTTACTGTACAATCCATTTTTCTGAGGTGAGCCACTGATTTTTTTTCATATGACTCAATTATTGCCATCCTCCACATACTAATATTCAAAGTTAGTCTTTATTTAAATTATATATTTTTAAAGCATCCTGCCATCTGCAAAAATGTCAAGTTCTGTTGTTTTTAAAGAACAGTAACTAAATTAGCAGCACTTTGCAGTAACATCATTTTGACAACAGCAAATGACTAAAAAGTACAGAATGTCAGAAGCAACAGCAATGCACACTTGAGTGATGAAGATAATTTTGTGCAGCTGAATAAGAATATGCTGAACTGGGTCACTGATCTGACTCACCTTCTTTTGTGATACAGCAACTCCTGTCAATGTTGTAGATGACAAGAGTAAAATCAGGAGGGCAGCTCATTTTGTTGCCTTAGTACATTAATAGCATATACTGTTTAAAACCTGTAGATGTAAATACAATGTATGACTTGTTTTCCCAATAATGTTGGGAACAAAAAAGGGATAATCTAAAAGCTCAAACATTTAGACAATGTAATTGATAATGTGTTTCAAAAGAAAAGCCCTTTCTCTGAATCACTAAATTATTCTATGAGAAAAGCAGTATTAATGTACCCTAAAAATTGTTACAATTTTGTCACATTTATTCAAAAGGATAAACAGAATTTTCTTAACTGATTTTTACATAGACTAGCACACATTTATTTTTAATATATTTTGATTGACAATAAATTTATTGTCATTCTACCCTTAGAATTACAATAAAATGTCTAACATGGACAATTTCTATAAGGTAAATCCATTGTTGTTTAGGATTTTTAATCTTGTGTATTAAAGTCATACACATTGTCAGGCCCAGAGATTAAATAAAAGCTTATCAGCTGACTTCCACTATAAAACACTCAGTGTATCACTAATGAACATTAGTTCACAAAATTATCTTTCCAAGTTGAGTATTAGACCTGGAAGCTAAGCAAAGAGCTTTGGCCCGAGTATTGAACTTCAGCCAGAAGCCCTGTACCCCTCTTAAACACAGTTATCTCTTAACTGCATTTCAGAGGCTAATTTAGATCTATATTCCAACATTTACTCTCACAGAAACACCCTGAGGGTCATCAAGTCCTATGTGCAAATTAACAACCACAGAAACTTTGCTTTTTTTTTTTCCCCCCAAAGTAATCTTGTGTCAAGATTAAAAATTCTACTGAGAGGGTGATGAAATCCAAATACCAACATTAATTAGTCCACAACAGAACTATCACCACTTTTTTGCTGATTGATTTCTGTGCTGGCTACTTTAACAAGAAGAAAGACAGTCACAAGTTGCAGAATGAAGACCATCCAGATCTGAACAGTGCTCTCACAGAAATAAAGCAGTACAGAAACCGTCCTTCTCCATCACAGGGAGACACATTTCTAGCAGGATCAGGAAGATCACGACATCATTGCTATTGCTGGGGGCTTTTGTTGCACTGCCTTTTGGCAGATGTGTTGAGAAAGCCAAGTGAAATTCAGTTTGACATATTTTCCCTAGGTCTTCTCTTAATAATCAGTAAGAGGAAAAGAAGCTTTGCATTTCCTCTGAGTCACTTAAAGAAGAATGTGATTTGGTTCTGCTCAAGGTGACAGTGGAGGCCATGCTGTAATAATCTAAAATATATGACACCAGAAGAACAATTTTGATTTAGCACTTTTTGCTTCATTTTCACCTCTCTACCAACTGTTTCAATACTGCTATACTCAAGGCTCCCCAAAAATAGTGTGGTCTTGCCATTATAACCTAAAAATCTTCAGGTTTTGTTAGGACACTCATAAAACCTTTAATTCTTTTACAGGTTACCTTTTTCACCACTCCCTGTTCTGTGGTATCTGTCTCCTCTTTTCCTGTCAATGGCTTGTATTACAAACCAAAAGTAAATAAATCAGTGCCTTTTCTTTTTTAGGTCTTCAGATTTTTTTTTCTGAAGACAAATATGTTTAGAATGGTTAACAGCAAACAGCAATGACCAAGTAGGACAAAATTGGGATTTCCCTGTTATTCAACTTTTGGAGCTTTTTCTCTTTTCTAGAATGACAGCAACAATATGACTTAAGAGTCTAGGAAGACCAGATTAAATGTCTACTTATAGCATCTATATGCTTCAAAGGTGGCTGGAAATCCAATGTCAAGTCAGGAACTTTAGGAGTTCCCATGAAGTCCATACACTCCAGACCACTCCAAGTTTCTTGTGTGGGGTTTTTTTTAAAAGACAGAAGTACAGTATTATTTGGAGGATAAGGGCACACTTGTGTGAATAGCCTGCTGAAGACTTGATCAAAGCTTTTAAGAGTTTTAACCAAAAGGAAAACATCACTGGCAAAAGAGAATGGATTTACTCAAATTACTCAAAGAACTGAAAATACCAACAAAGGCTAAAGTAGTTGTCTGTAGATCATTATAGCTCTCAGACATTATGGTTGGATAGTGCATTTAAACTGTGTTGTTATTATGATGGCACTTTTTAGTAAACAGCACTGAAACTAACAGAAGGTTGATATCAAATTTGGATGCACACTCCCTAATTAAAATTCTTAATAAAAATTTAATATTAAAAGATGTGAAATTGAATGTCGCATAGACAAAAAATACTTTTTTATGAAGATAATATCTCAGCTGCTCAAAATAATTTTATTTCAAATATTTTTTAATTCAGACAATGTGCATTCTGAAATCACAGCTTAGCAGCTTACAGTATGTGAAGCTTCTCAGTAAGAACAAAAAGTACTTCAAATGGAAAACTTGTTTCATCAATCATGATGCATAAATTTACAAGGGCACCATGAAATATTCATTTCACAGGAGAAATTCCCACTCCATTCAGCACAAGTTTAGACAGGATAATAACAATTAACATGAGATCTTACTGGTTTACTATTGGAACTCATATTTTTAAGAAGTACCTTAATGGTAACATTAATGTTACCTTAATTGTAACATATTTGTATGTGAAATGTAATTACCTCTCTTTCTAACATTTTAAGGTACAATTATTAGATAAAACCTTGCAAAGAGCTATAACTATGAGACTGCCACATCATCACAAACAAACACTCTAATTTCTTAGTGTGGAACCTGCAGATGAGTGAAGGTACTCTCAAAAGTAGATCAATAGGCATTAAAGATAAAGAAATAAAAGAGGAAACACTCTATTCGCAACAGGAGAATAATATAATGTAATAATACAACGTTAAAAAAATTTGGAAATTGTTAGGTTGAATTTAAATTAAATTAAATTAAATTTGAATTAAATTAAATTAAATTTAAATTTAAATTTAAGTTTGAATTTCTTACAAGCATAAAATTACCTGGTCACAGTCCTGATCCAGAACCACCAACATAATCTCGATCACTATTTTAAAAAAAGAGAAAAAATGTTTTAATTGTGTTTGGCATCAAAAATTGTAGAGAAAATATCAGTATTCCCTAACTCATTCTTATGTTTCCTCTAAAGGAAATAGATCGAAATTCACTATTTTTCAACAGTGAATTTGTACGTCACATAAAGGCTGGTTGTCCAAAATAAGATGACTTCTAGTAAATAAAAGTTTCTTTCCCTGCTCAGTACTAGTAAAGTGGGGAAAAAAATGATATTACATCACTGGTATAGCAATATCTCAATGTCAGAAATGTGGGTCTACATGTTTCAACGCTAGATCCTTCTCTAAACTCTAGACAAATACTTTCCCAGCCCTCAGATTTCACCAGCTGAGATAAGCAATAACAAATGGATACAGACACCAGGGAACTGAAAGAACTAACATGATATCCTGATGGATGGCAGCCACAATAGAGTAAGTATGGCAAGAATTTGTATCTGGTTTTGTGCCAGTAGGGAAAACTACAGTTTCAAGGAGCAGTTACAAAGTAAGATAAGGAAATAGTTTTGCTAATGACTATGTGAGGGGCAGAGATTTGTATAGTAGTGTAGTAGTGAATTTTTACAAAGAGAAAGAGAATATGCTTATTTCAACACTCAAGCATGAGGAGGCTGCCATTACTGACTGCAACTAAAGATCTAAGGCTAGGAAGTGATAAACAGGAGATTGGATGGTGTTATGCTAAAAACCATACTGAAAGCACAAATAAAATATTGCATTTGAATCAAACAGAGTCTGTGGAGACACACAGGAAAATAATCAGTGTTATCATTATAAATACTTACCTAGCTAAGTTTAAGGTAAAATGAAAAATATTTTTCAGGGAGCAGATGCAGCCAAGAGTGATTTTGAGATTTTTTTTTTT
>VZTX01016908.1:0-63897 GCA_013400915.1 Pardalotus punctatus
CTGGAGAAAATGAGGCTCAGAGGTGACCTTATCGCTCTTTACAACTTCCTGAAAGGAAGGTGTAGCCGGGTGGGAGTCAGTCTCTTCTCCCAGGAAACAAGCGACAGGACAAGAGGACATAGCCTCAAGTTACACCAGGGTAGGTTTAGGCTAGACATCAGGAGGAATTTCTTCACAGAAAGGGTGATTACACATTGGAACGGGCTGCCCAGGGAGGTGGTGGAGTCACCATCCCTGAAGGTGTTTAAGGAAAGACTGGATGTGGCGCTCAGTGCCATGGTCTGCTTGACAGGGTGGTGTTCAGTCATGGGTTGGACTTCATGATCTCAGAGGTCTTTTCCAACCGAACTGATTCTGTGGCTCCGTCATTCTGGGCTGCTTCAGAGCATCCTGTGGCTTGTGCTCCAAGCAACATTAAGGCTGTTTTTGAGGTCCTGAAGCAAAAAGAAAGCAAATATTTATTTTAAACATTTTACAATTCCATTTTCCTGCTGAAAGTGAAATATATGCTCTCAGGGGACTGATAATTATTTGATGAATTATATCTAGCCTCTAAATTGCCTGCTGTGGGGGGAAGCTTCTAAGGAGCTGTAGCATCTTCCCTGCACCCACATTCCTCCTCCCTGCAGGGACACTGGTCTGGCACCACGCAGGAGAGCTTGGGCAGCCAAGGCTGTCCCTGTCCTTTGCAGAAATGACAGTAAAAACACGTGAAATCGACATTGAACTCACACATCCTTGTTCTGCAGTAGACATTCTTGTGGTACTTGCTCCTTTTTTGTGTGTGTTGCTGGGTTTGGGTTTTGGTTTTTTTGGTTGTTGTTTGCTTTTAAGAAACGACAGAAAGTGACGAGATTTAAGAGTCTTCATCATCTTTCTCATCTTCCTTGTCCTATTCTGGATGCAGACGTGGGCTTGAGAATGGAATTTCTTGGAAAAAGAAGAGTAGTGATACTTAACTTTACTCTGCTTGCTATCATCAAGGTCTGGAAATCTGGGCAGATTTCTGGACTGTGCAAACACTATTGCCAGTGCCTTCTGCAAGTAATAATTCATCGTCACATCTTTCTAACAATAGTGCTCCTTTAGTTTTCTCTCCTCTGTTTTAGCTCATATACCCACAGCAGTGTGACTGGGCCTGAACTCTCCTGAGAGCCCCTTTTTGATGTCTGAGCCCTGAATTACTCTGGGGGATGATTGCTTAAGTAGCAGGTTACAACATCATTTCATGTATGTTGTCTCCTGGAAAAGGGCTCTCTATTCTTCTTTTCTGCATGCTTGTTAGATGGTTTTAATTAGCAAGATTACCAGACCAGCTTTAGAATATTCTGTAAGAGAGTAATTCAAACATTTGTCACATGGTGGTGCCAAAGTAGGTAAAATGAAACTCAGCAACAGGCTAGTGAGCTCTCAGCAAGAGCATGAACTATTATTGCCTGAGAGATTATAGACATCTGTGGCACTTTGATAAGTGCACTGTGGAGAGTGAGAGCTGACCCGATGGGGCTATGCACAGCCTGCGTCTCTCCTAACAGGAGCAGTGTGAGTATTAGCTTGGGTGGGATGAGGGGAGGTGGTGGTGATGTTACTGCAGTGTGTGCAATGGGTTTAGTCTGGAGAGCTCTTTTGCACACAGAAACCCCACTGTATTAAAAGTGTATTTGAACATATTGACAGGAAATTAAGTAATGAATATTGCAGTAAATATGACCAAAACAGTGCCACTGTTAAGCATTCCAGACTCCTCTGGCATCTCCAATAATTTATTTCTTGTTACAATTTGGGCCATTATTGGTATACCATGAGGCCCACAGCCCACAAGAGAGCTTGGAAAAGTCATGATAAAACTTGACAGTAAAGTATTTCTGATTATTCCCTTAAGTAACCTAAAAGCTTGCTTTATTTTTTATGTGTGCTGAGACATTTTAAAATGAATCTGTTACCAATGGACAAGTCCCTCAGGTGAAAGTGTATGTATCTTATCACATGTTTTAGACAAGGTTTCCCTGGTCTAAAGTTCACACTGCCATCTGTTACACAATTACACGAAGAGCTGAGGGCAGTCCCTGGGAATGGCCTTTCTCTGCAGCAAGCAAACCCAGGGAAAGGGGCTTTGAGCTGCTGGTCCTCCTGCAGTGCCTAGCAGACTTGGGGCTCACAGGTGGAGAGAGAAGTGTCATGGAGCTACCACCAGCCTTTGGGTAGTGCACTGAGAACCTTGAGCAGGTGCTTGGCATGGTCACAAAACCCCAGAAAAAGCATCTTCCAGAGAGCCAGCCCAGGCTGCAAGGAAGAGCAATGGCCCTTGCCAGAAGCCTCTGAGTAGGGGGCTGTACCAGGATCCCCAGTGCTGGGAGAGAGGGCTCTTCACAAGACTGCAGAGGAGGCATTCTGTGCTGCCAGAACAGCTCCTGTGGTGAAGGGAGTGAATTGTGTGTCTGGGGAAGAGGCTCAGGCAGAAAACTGTTTGGGCAGTATCTTCCCACTAAACATGACAGTGGGTGTCACCCAGGAGGTGGTGTGGCACCCCTGGCAAAGACAACCTGAGAAGATGAACCCACCTTCAGTGAAACTGAACTAAGTTTACTGTGCTTCCCTGTAAATTCCATTTTGGCTTGTGTTTCAAAGGTTTGTTATCACTTCTTACATGTTTTAGGAAAACATCCTTTGGCAAATCTATTCCCTTCTTATTTCTAATTCTACAAAGGTAGAATTGCCTAACACCTGTTACAAGACTTGCAGAGGCCTCATTTTAACCTCTTACTGGGACTGTTTCATTTTTACTGAAATTCCTTAATGTAGTACAATAAAAACTCCTAAAGCATGTTACAATGATAAAATTGCAAATTTAGAAACAGCGCAATGTGGAAAATCAGCTTGCTATTTCGAAATAAGCACCAAAGCCAGAAGGGATAAACATATTCAAGAGCTCCACATGGAGTTTGCAAAAGTAGATATAGGTATGTGTCTGTGTGGGATGAGGAATCCTTTCTGCTCAGTTCTGGTGTCAGTGCTTAAGAATGGCACATAACACATAAAAAATTTAAAACACAAGCAACGTGTTTGCCCATTTTTAATGTGAAAGGGAGATCTATAACTCAGTGGTTTTGTTACAACCACAGTGCCTTTAAACTTTCCATCTTCCCCACCTTCTGCCACCCAGAAGTTGGTTGCTATCTCTTCTCACAGCTGGGGCAGCTGTCAGCAGCATGGACAGCAACACCCTCTTACACAGGAGGTGGTTGTCCAAGGGAGCAGGAGAGCTCTGGGGAGCCCTGTGTGCAGAAGTAGGCACTATCCCAGGCCTAACGCGCTATCAGGAACCTGCACAAGCAATCCAGGATCAGCTGGCACATGGTTGCACCTCAGGACTGTCTGGTAGGTCTGTTACACACAGATAACCCTCCATTAAAATTGCTCTATGTGAGAATGTATTGTCTAAGCAAGAAAAGAGGTTTGGGATCTTCACATCTGGAAGATGTACATCTCAGTATCAACAACGTTTTGCTTAGCACAATACATCTGCTGCTGAATCCCAGGACCATACTGTGACAGCAAGAGGAGATCCAAGCAATCCAGCATCCACTTGCATTATGCCTTGCAGGAGACGATTGTGTCCCACACACAATTTCTGGTCCCCTGCTGTTATCACACTTCCTGAGTAGCAAAGACCTGATCAGCAGGAGATTAAAAATAGTCTCTCCCCAGAAAGCCTAAAACCCCACTGTCCTGAAGGCAGGTATTTCACCAGCTAGTACAGGAATTCAATTTCCCTCTCTTTTTACACACAGCATGCAGGCAGAGGAAGCTGTGCAAAACACAAGATTCCCCATTGCTATGTGTTTTTTCCATTTAAGCAAAGTTGATTTAGGTTGTGCTAGCACAGTCTGTGCATATTATACACCACAGAAAAAGAGAATATTCATTGGCTTGTATGGGCTCTGAACACATGCAACAGTCCTGTTCCCTTAGGAAACCCCTTTTGCCTTCTTAAGCCTCTATTCCCTCCCACCCCTTGTGCTTTTGATTGGTTTGGGGCTTGTTTGTTTTTTTTTAAAGACACACTGAAGAGATTACACCCTTCATTTTAGCAACCAGTATTTAATAGAAACATATAATACACCTTCTCACATAAATATTTTATATAAACACATAAGCACTCACAATACTCAAAGCTATGCAATGTTCCAAAGCTCCAGTTCTGTTTAAGACAGCAAGAACAGAAAAACCCGAACAAATCATCACATGAAAAGAATGGAAACATGAAGTTTCTAAAGCATAAATAATCAGACTATTTCTCTTGTGTCCTTACAACTCACTTAAATACTGCCTCCCTCAACATGCCAGCCAGTTGTGCTCTTAGCCACAGCTGCAGGGACAAGCAGAGACAGTGCATGTTCACTAGCAGTGCCATTGCCAGCAAGAGGTCAGTCCAAGAGGGATCCAGCTGCTATCCTGCTGTGCATAGAAGGGATCACACCACTGTCTCTGGAATCCAAGATAAGATGGCTTTGAGAATGATCATCTGACAAGATCGTTAGCGTTGAATTGCTGGTATGATGCAGGTAGGTGACTAAGCACCTCTGTCCAGATCTTTTATTTGATTTACTTTGCATTTAGGCTGTACAGTGACCATTTGTTGTTAATTAGAAGCATTAAACCTCAAGGGGAATATATCTAAACTTCAAGTCCACATACTTGATTGTCTTGACTTGCTATTGCATTCAAGGAGTAACTTCAATAAATCACGTTAAAAACAGGGGAAAATGGTGAAGGATAGTAAGGATCAGAGCTGAGAAATAGCCTTGTGCTTGCCTATGTGATAAAGCTTTCAGAACAGAGGGAAACAGAACTTCAGGCTTTCCCTTCCCCCATACATGACACCTGACAAAAGAAATAACAAAGAAAAACAACAAACTTGCAGTGCAGAATTCATTCTCCCCAGCTCTCAGGTAGGTAAGTTTTTGCATTTGCAGCACCAACAGTAAATGAAACAAAGTGCAGTTTAGATTCCCTATTTCTTAAACTCAGAGGAGCCCAAGTTAATCCACAAGCCAAAAACCATATAGTTTTTCAGTCTACTCCAGTAACAAAGTACCACCTCATTCTCCACAAAGGGGAATGGAAGAACTTTAGTGAAGAAAAAGCTAACACTGTTTTAGGTCTGATTCCAGATTTAAAACAAAAAAAACAAAAAACCCCACAGCAGACTTTAAAGCACATGGGAATAAATTCTCTACTTCTTCCTTTGTTACTTGACCAGGCAGGAGAACAGGGACATAAAAGCCACCAAAGTGTTCCTGAATTTCAGGTTTCTGATGAGGACGTTAATTCCAGATTTATTACCTGGCATTCTTTGCTTGCTTGCCTCATTTTTAAGAGCTTAAGTTTCTGTCTGCACTGGTTGCATATTGCTTTGCCATTGCTACATCGGGAACAAAATATCTGTGAAGAACCTTGTAGATGACGCCACACACCAGCCTTGACCACCACAGCCCAGGATGATCAACAGATCCAACACACAGGCCAGATTTAGAAAGCCCCAAATAAATTCAGGCTCCCAGCACAATGTTGGTTTGATCCCATGTATAGGGGACTAACGGACAAATGAGGTAACGCATCTAATTGCCACCATATTCTGCCAGGTAAGCAACCCTAAACTTGGTTCTCCAGCTCTCAGTGCCAGTAATGCTCAGGATAACAAACAAGCAGGATGTGCAGTTACCATGGTTTCATGCACTCTCACAAGTTCAGGTCACTAAGGGTAGAAGTAACAGCAAAGAAAGGAACAGATGTTCATATTTAAGATTTAGCAAATAACATGCCACATGCCTGATTTGATGCAGTACCCTATTGTTAACACATAGACATGTGCACGTGGGACCCTCCACCACCATTCTTGGAGACTCCTGCTCTGCGGGCACCAGCCTCCCCTCAAAGATGGGCTGTGTCTGAAAACAGGCAGCACCTTCCAAGCCTCGAGCCTGTCCCCTTACATTTTACTCAACTTTTACATCAGTCATCAAGCCTTCTTGGAGTTGAAATCTGGTAAAGAAGACCTTTAACAACCCACATCCTCTCTATCTACTCTTGCACTGAGGAAGTTGCCAGGGCAGGCAGTGATTGCCCAGAATGCATTAAAACATTTACAAACAACAGGTAGGTAGCACTGGTTCTTCATACAGCTACAGTGTCACGTCTTCATATTTAGAGACAGGTGCTCTGCTTCTAAAGTGAATTGCAATATCCCTAGATATTTAAGAAAATAAAAGCCAAAGCTAAGTTTTCTGCAAGGCACGCAACAGAATGGGATGCACACTTCCATGCCAGCTTCATGGCTATGCTAACAGAGCTGCAAGGGATCCAACCGACCACAGAGGCACAAGTGAAGAGGGGAGCAGGCTGTATCCAGCACACACTGTGAGGTCTGTGTAACACAGTAGGAAAGAGTAAGAAGGCACAGTAAAAGGATGAAAAGTGTGTGTTTATCTTTGAGGCTAAACTCAGGGATACTCAAACATGGACTACCTGATAACAGGATCAGCCAGGAAAATGTGAAGGGTCTGTGTGGAGCCTTAAGGAAATTAAAGATCAATACCAAGCACCCATAGGGCTCAGCCTTTAGAGAAAGCTTACAGAAATAGCAATCTTTTCTTTCCAAACCAAGACATACTCCACATGCGATCATTAGCTGTTTTAAAGGAAATCTGAAGTGCCGGTATCTGTATGTGTTTCCATTATACATTTATGCATTATGAGCCATGGCCCTAAAAGCTACATCAGCTTTTAGGGCCATGGTCTAGGCCACTGGTCTAAGGACCAGTTCACACTGAGGGTGTTGATCAGAGATTAACAAATAAGGAATAGGAAGCAAATAGGTCTCTACAACAACTGCGTAAAAAATACACAACAAAACCCACTTGAGCATTCCTGCTATAGTTAGACCAGCAGCATTTTTTTTTTTTCAGAGAACAAGCAGAACTTTGGTAGCAATCAATTCTAAAGTGCCTTATACTTCTTAATTCCTGTGCAAACCCTGCCATAGAAGCTGAAGCACATTTCAAGAGTGTTAAGATGCTCAATCACATAATAACACACAACACAGCAAGGAGGTTCCAGTTACTCTCTCTGCAATCACACACAGTACAAAAGCGATGGCAGAGACCCACGTTTCTAGCTTTTCTTCTGTGCTTAATTTCTCTTCCACCTACTCCTGCAATATAAGCATTGAGACACATCCAGTCTCCCACCGAGGCCTGGAGTGTTCCCCTGTGAGAACAAAGCATATGAGGAAGGAGGATCTATATCAGATGGTGGTCACTGTGGCCTTTCTGGCCACACCAGCAAGGAACAGGCTGGTAGGTTCTGCCATCACTGTTTTCTCCTCAAACCCTCTTGCTCTAGCACTGTCTCATTGTATAAAGGTGGTGAGCACAGAGCTGTTTTTAAAAGGGGCTTCTCAGCACAGTTACCAGGCTGTGAAAACCCTGCCATTTCCCATAGCAATCTGCAACTGCAGTCCTTTTGGAATGCATTGATCAAACAATGCAAAGATCCAATCCTTCCTTTCCTCTACTTGCCGAAAGGCCTAATCCCCTGTCTCAGAAGGGCTTTCTTCCTCCTGGCTGAGCAAGGCTGGGAACTTCCCAGTGCCAGTTGATCACAGCAAGTGGGAGAAGGAGTGAAGCTGGTCATTTGTCGTGCAACTCAGTCAAGACTTCAAGCCCATTTTTTCCATCATCTGTTCATACACTGTCCATGCCATTGCTGCCATCAGAGTGCGCCTGAGGGCTCGGGGCACACCGCCTCGGAAAAAGCCAGCCAACCCAAAGTCCTGCAACAGGGGATAAAGAGCAATTCATCACAATCTGCCTCTGGGTTTTAATTTCTCATTGTTTATTACATGGAAGAGCACAGGATGTATTTCAGCTCAGACCAACTTCCATCTCTGAAAGACCCAGGCTTAAAATGCATTTAGTGTTAGGAAGAACAGGTAGCACTGTGCAATTGCAGGGCTACACAGGAAAGCGGGAAGAGCAGTGAGTGGAAAAAGGAAGGCCAGGATGGAGACAACAGATGGGGAAAGCTGCACTCAAGTTCAACAAAGAAAAGGCAAGGGTGTAATCATTTACAGCCACTTCAGGAAAATTATTAGTCTTTGTTTGAGAGCTTCATATTTACAAAAGTCTCTCAGCTATTCTGTAAAAACTGAGATTTCTAAGTAATGAAGTGAAAAACCATTCTGATTTGAAAAAAAAAAAAAAAGGCACATAAAAATGCATACACAAATAAGCAGATTCCTGCTTAGGAATAGAGTTCAATAGGGAAACAAAGCAAACTTGCCAAGATCTGCCCTTCTGACAGCAGGAAGGGAAAGGTGGGCTTTGAATACTTCTCCATCCCATTCCTGGGATAAAGATTTGGCCATTTATTTCTCTTCTAGAGTCCAAAGAGCAAAGAATTATTTTGTAGCTGGTTTTTATCTGAAACCAGCATTTCACACTGCACACTATAGTCTTGGTCTACCTCAGCATGACCCCCTTCAACATCTTGAAAAAGCTGACACTGAATAGTCCCACTGCAAGAGCAGATAAAGTACTGACACTTGTTCACCTCCTTTAAAAGGCAACAACTTCCCCAGCATAGCTGTGCTTTGAGCAAGGGGGTCAGAACTGAGGGTGTGATTGTGCATGCTAGAAGGGATTCACCTCACCTTGTAGATGAAGGCAATGGTCTGACTTGTCCTGTGGTACTTTTGGGGAGATAGCTGCATGTGTGTTTTGATGACATCAGCAGGCTGTGTTGCCAGAGAGGCCAAGATTCCCGCAAAGATCCCGCAGCCAAAATTCAGCAAGGGCACGACCACTGGATCCAGCTGGTCTGCAAAAGAGTAAAGGGAACACACTCAGACATCATACAGGCCAGGAACACTCATGCTGCGTAACAATGTGAAAGCTATTAAATGATTAAATCAACATCAGAGTCTAAGAGAAGTTAAAATCCATGCAGCTAGAGAAACTTTTCAAGGAGAAAAGAGGCTACTAGTCAAAAGTTGGCACTATTGAAAAGCCTCACTTGCTGGGAAACTGAATTTGACAGAAAAACAGAAAAGACAAAATTGTATAAATGTTGCTCCAGTGAGTTCTAACATGACAGGAGCCCCAGTTTAGTGGAAACCAAACAGAATGCAGAAGCAGCAAGCAGTGCTGAAGACACCCTCTTTTACCTGTTCACTAACCCACTTATGAATCAGCCTTCATAAAGACAATCGATCAGTTTAGGGTCAGTCTCCATTTCTGCACTGATCTCAGCTATAGCTCTACAGCTCTCCACAAGCAAATGTGAGTGTCTCACCTAAAGCCCTACAGGAAACTAATTTAACTACTGAGGTGGAGGGCAATAAGCAGAGCATGCAGGCCGTCAGCCACAGGGCAAGATCTGAGAAGAGGAACGTTTTCCATTCCAGCCTCCAACATTGAGCCTTACCCTGGGGTGTGAGGTTTTTGGTCTGTGTGTAGAACATCAGGTAGATGCCAGAGAAGGGCGCATCCCGCATCAGCGTTGCTGTGAGCCCACTGAACATGCCACGAGCCCCTTCCGTCTGATAGATATTCTTCAGGGCTCCATATACACTCCCATAGCCAAATCTTCCACTCTGCAAGGGCAGACAAAGTCCATGTGCCAGGCACAGGTCGAGAAGCCCTACACACATCCTGAGGGCATAACATCTGAACAAATGGTAGTGTGAACTTATCGTGATGCTTGAGACAGCAACACAGAGGAAAAACCCAAGGCGATTTGGGTTTCACCTACCTCAGCCTTTAAAACAATCCTTCAGGAAGGTAAAATATGAAAGATGCTACACAAACATTGTATACAACTGAAACTTACAAATCTCAGGGCAAATTCTATTTCATCTTTTTGCCTAATTATCACTGTGACGCATTTCATGCACAATATGTGAACTGATGAAATCAGGACTACATCGCTAGCTCTACCCAAGTGGCGACAACCTTCTCCAGGCAGAAGGATTTATTTCACATCACAAGGAAGGTGTGTGACACCATTAACAGGAGACTACTTGGAAAGTCATACCTCATATCGGGTCTTCACTACAGTCACGGGCAGCATGCAAATCCCAGAAATTGCACGAGCGGTGGCACCCAGAAAGACAGACTCCAGGGCCGTGGGTGAACGGTCCACAAGAAACTTTTGCTTCATCATGTACAAAGTGCTGAAGTAAATCCCAACCCCAGGAATACATCTTGCAAAGGACTTCAGAAGAAACAGAAGCAGATGAAGAAAGAAAAAGCTTACATAAGACAAAATATACTACAGAACATTTCTGAGACTGTTAAACTTGACAGAAAGCTTTGTAGAAAACAAAAATATCACTAGAGCTAACAGGCTGAGGAAAGAAGACAAGGTAGGAATCATTTATGGCACTGACAGACAAATGATTAAAATGATGCCAGGATTTAATGCATTCCTCAATGGCAGTTTTCTAGGCACAAGATATTCCAAACCAAAATTAAGCTAGTGCAGTTGTCACCTCACATTTGCAAAAGTAGTCAAGTGTTCAGCTGCTCAGGACTGTAAAACTACAGGGACTGCCATAACCAAATCAGTGAAATTCACACTAACTCCTTAAAATAGGATGTAATCTAAATCATGTGATTTCATTAATAATTCTACAAGAGTTGGTTATTTAAATTCAGGCAGACATAATTAGCAATAAACAGTAAGTTTATTCATATACTTATTTTTACAACTCAGGGTTAAAACAGCCACTTACTGGAGAGACACCTTTCCAGAGCCCCAGAATACTTTCAGTACGAACAACCCTAAAGAGCAGCGTTACCATCCCAGCACGACCAGACCTGAAAGAAAGACAAGACACAAACTGCAGAAATGACCTGCTTCTGCTCCTTGACAGATGCATTCCACAGCCACCACTTTCATTTGTATCTCTGTGCATTACCCCAGCACCTCCAAAGTGCTCTTTCTTATCTCAGTCTTCTTTTCTTGGTCATTCTTCCCAGGCTTCTCCATCACCTTCTGTTTCTCACAACTTGTAACACATATTAGAGCCCTCTCCCATTAGCATTTTTAGTTGCTCATTCCCTTTGTTAGCAACAGCAAAGTATAGGTTGACTACACCAAGGAAATGGGAGCAGCTGCACACATGAAAAACTATCTGACAATCACACAGGATTTTTTTCAGGCAGAGGACACGCCATGAAACTGCATGGCAGCCACTCCAGCAAACACCACTCTCTCAGAAGAGAACAAATGTTGAGGTTACAAGTTATTCCAGCAGCATTCACAACCACAGACATTTTCACTCTTCTGGAGCAAAGTATCAATCCTTCTCCATGATATAAAAACATGCCTCCTCTATTAGAAAGACTCTGATTTCCCAAATTACAGCCCTGAACTCCAAGCCCCAGACAGCAAATAAGGCAGAAGCCTGTGGTGGAGCATCCCCACGCCCTCCATGCACACACATCCCCACCCTCTCACCCATTCACAGCAGGCTGCAGAGTTTGCAGGCGTGTTTTCAGCAGATCAAGGGGTTGGAAGAGGAGTGTGGAACAAGTGCCACTGATGGAGCCACACACAAAGGCCTTTAGGACTGGATGCATCTGGAAGAGGAAGAATAGAACTTCAAATGGCCATTTAATTAAAAATGGCACAAGAGGAAATATTTCAGCTGACACATCACCTGTTATAGGAAGGGAAGGTGAGTTGACCCCAGATGCTAAGGACAGCTGCTTTGGGCACAGGAAGCTTTTCCAGACTTGCTTGTGGTTTTTGGTCCCTCTACTTTTTCTGGGAGATTGCTCCAGAATCTCCTTAAAATTCAGTGGTTGGAAAGAGTATTTTGAACCTCAAATGTATTAGCAGCCTTTGTTTACAGTTTGCGATGCCAAAGGAAATACGTGTCCCCACCACCTACTCATACCTTTGCCCCAATCCCATCCACCTCTTCTGGCAATACCTCCAACCCTTCCCTGCCACCCCGCACACCAAGGTCCCCCCACCGCCAGGGGCACTGGCTGGGAAAGCTGCCCCGACCCAAACTTGGCCCAAACGCATCCAAAGCCCGGCACGGCCTGCTCAGCTGAGGCTGCCTTTCCTATCCACAGCGGCTGCCGCCTCCCCGCACTTCTCGGGAAATAATAAAGCAGGGGGAACTAACCCCGTGGCAGGATGAAGATTTTTTGGTGTTTCGAGAGGGTTTTTTAAATATTATAAACATATAACTGTGTTTGCTAATGGAGGACGAGTTTCTGCGCCCCTCGGCGCAGCAGAATCACGACAGTTAGAAAGCACGAACAGATTAGAAGCTGTGCGGGGCACACTCCAAGTCAGCAATGGTTCTCCCGAGGTCCGCCCGGACCCACCGTCACGGGGCTGGACCCGTCCCCCCCGTCCCCCCGCTGCCCCGAGGCCGCGGATCGCGACGCAGCAGCACCCCCACGTCCCACCGGGGCGCTGCCCCCAGACTCTCCTAGGCAGAGCGAGCGAGGAGGGCCCGGGGCAGCAGCCCGATCCAGCGCGGCCGTACCTNGCCCGCCGCGGCTTTGCTCTGCCGGGGCAGCCGGGCGCGGCGCCGGGGGCAAGCGGTGGCTACCCGCCCCCGTGCTTGTCACGGCTTCTGCCCCTTCTACCTAGAGCTGTGGAATGTTAAGGGCTTGGAATGGATCTGAAGGTTCATCTGTGCCCAACCCCGCTGCTACGGGCAGGGACACCTCCCGCTAGATCGCATTGCTCAAGGCCCCATCTAGCCTGGCTTTGAGCACTGCCAAGGATGGGGCATCCACAGCTTCTCTGGGCAGCTTGTTCCAGTGTCTCACCACCCTCACAGAATGAAAAGTCTTCCTAATATCAAACCGAAATTTCTTCTCTTTCAATTTATGTCCACTACTCCCTGTCCTATCACTGTAGCTCCTTATGAAGAGTCCCTCTCTGGCTTTCCTGTAGGCCTCCTTCAGATACTGGAAGGCAGCTATGAGGTTTCCACACAGCCATCTTTTCTCCAGGCTGAACAGCCCCAATGCTCTCAGCTTGTCTTCATAGGGCAGGTGGCTCCAGTCCTCTGATCAACTTTGTGCCCTCATCTGGACTTGCTCCAACAGTTCCATGTCCTTCTGAAGCTGGGGGCACCAGAACCGTACTCAGTTCCACCAACTTTACTCTGTATTCCAGAACTGGATGCTGTATCCAGCAACTGAGCTCCAGCATGCTCTGTCAGACAGAGCAGTAGGAATGGTCAGCTCATACCCAGCAGCTTTTATGTCTTCCCTCAGTTCACACCTCCCACTTCCCCACAAAACCAGCTTCTTGTGGACACTGTGTTGTTCAGAAACCTGGGTTGCTCACTGACACCTCCTTACCGCAATTGCTAGTGTATCTGCTTGCTCATCCACATCCTGGGCCCAGAGCAGAGGAAGGCTGAGTTTCCAGAGCATTGGAAGAAGTGATGCTCCAAAATGAAGCGTTTCAATATTAGACCTGTGCCGGCCCTGAGACTGTGGCTTCGCTGTGCCAGCAGAGCTGCTGCTTATCAACAGCAAAGCCAGAGGAGTCTGGGAGGAGCGTGCAATGGCTTTGGCAAGCTGCTTTTCTTAGAATCTGGTCTGCCATGTTGCCATGTCCTAGCCAATGACACATCCAGAACATCATGCTCCAGCTGCTCCTAGATAGAAAATCTTGGGTGCAGCGGTAGCCATATGCACAAACCACTTCCTCTCCTGTGCTGGCTTTGCCTTGAGGCAGCCCCTGAAGAAAGGGAGAGAACACTTCTCTAAGAAAATGTAACACACAGACTCGCAAAAACACTTCATTATGGATTCCCTCTTCCCTTTGGCAAGCTCCTCTCTTGTTAAGCATTTCCCTCCTCGGGTGAGTGACTGCCTTTTATTTCATTAACTGATTTTGCCTGCTAACTCATGGAAAAGAGGATCAGCTCTTCTCCTTCTCTCCTGGTGCTTCCTTCCCTTCCCCATATCTTGCTCCACTGTGGACCAATACAGGGACAACACAGGCTGAAGGGGAAGCTCTGCTCACCTGGAGCCCCTCCTTCCCTTCCAGGGAAGTGGAGTCTGCGGGGCGTTTCTCTCACATATTCTCACTTTCTCACAGCTGCGGTTGCACAGTGTTTCTGAATTACAGAGGCACCAATATCACCAGTGGGCTCAGCCTTGGCCAGCAGCAGCGCTGTCTAGGAGTTGGCTGGAACTGGCTACTACCACCACAGAGGCATATTCTGGCATCTTTTCACATAAGGTAGCCCTGAAGCCCCCTTGCTACCAAAACCTTGCCATGTGAACCAAATGCATCAGAATCTGTTATATAATTGATTATATAAGGAAGCTGTCTGGGATATATGTGTAATTTTGAAAAAGCCCTTTTCGCTGTTTCTTTTGGTGTGTTTCTGGCTGTGCTGGATGGGACTGGGTAGGTAGATTGTTTAGAGTGAGCTTAACTGTAGTAAGGCTGACAAACTCAAGTGATGCGTTTGAAATGTTTCTGTGTGGAGCTGGGGTTGGTGTAGCTGGGTCCTTTCCCTCCATGTCTTTGGGTGGAGCAATGATAGACACTTTTGTGGTTTTCTGAAGCAAAATGGGCTGCAACAATATTGGCCAAATGGCATGCACCCTAAGAAGGAGCTCATCCAGCATGAAACCGTGGCAGCGACAGCAGTCTCCAGGTTCTTGTCTTGCTGTGGAAGAGTTTTGTCCCTTAAAATAAGCCTCGTTGATGAATGAGGAGGTGAAACTGGAGCCCGCGCTGATCACACACATCTCTCAGGAATGCCCAGCAGAGGGAGCCGCATCCCTTCAGGTCACTGTCTTGAGGAGCTGTTCCTTGTGCTCTGATAGCCTGTCCTCTCTATTCCGGAGATGAGAGGCACAGAACTGAGAAATTCCCATTAGATGGACACATCTTTTTCCACACTGAACAATTCCTGTGCGTATTCTTAGCCATTTTAACACTAATAGAGTTGTGGGTGCCATTTTAAACCTGCATAAGGGCAGTGGAGATCCAACTTCAACACTGCCAGTAACTGCCAGTAACACTACCTGTAACAAAAGTTTGTTTCTAGTTTAAATTTCTAGTTTCAAGTATTTTAAGAGTAAATACCCAGCAGAGCTTGGCTGTCATGTCTTGACTCTCACATAAAACTTTGATGTAATCTCACACTGCCCACCACAGCTAAGGAAAGCCATTCACTGCCACACATGCAATAACCGCAGACTTTCTTGGTTCATAGAGATTTATCCCTCTGGCTTTGGAGTGGTGGTGAATGAAGGTAGGCAGGATCTGCGAGGGACAACAAACCATTCCACATGAGGATCTCGAGCAGCCTATCTATGGTCTGATGCCCAATGAGGTGCTCTTTCTTCAAAAACTAACAAAAAGGTGATGTGACTTGCCTGAATTTCAGTAATGTTGCCTGTTGCTCAGTAGTGCTGCTCTTTCCCATGTATCTTGTGTTGTGGGGAAGATCAGGGACAGCTGTGGGATGGAAGCTGTGTTGGGTCCAGATGAGGTCACAGTAGGGATGTGGCAGAGTTGACTGGAATTCAGTGCTGTTCAGGGCTTTATTTCAGAGTTAGTCTGTGAGAGCATCCTTCAGTGTGCCAGATGTGTTCTGGGAAGAAAGGTTCAAATGTACTCGGCAGTGTTAGGATTATGGGTGGACTCTATGATCTTAATGCCGTTTCCAACCTAAATTACTAGGATTCTATGATCATTCCCCATAGGTATTCCTGTCAGTACTTGGGTGGGTGCAGGGGGAAGGTGCCTTCAAAGGAAAAATATTGAAGCAAACATGGTATCCTTTGTCATTGCTGGCTATTGGCAGCACTGGACCTTCCTCTTCAGATGCCTTCATCAAAAGTCCTTGGAGCAGAGAGACAGCACTACTTTCTCTCTCCTAGACACCGGAACTGCAGAGCAGGGACAGCAGGTGGAACAGGGCATGCAGGTGGGAGAGGTGAGAGATGGGAACACTTCAAAGAAGTGGAGGAAATTGCAGATCTCTTCCACTGAAGGATATAATTGCTCAAAATGAAAACTGTCTGATCATTCAGAAGATAAAGCTGACATTTCCGTGCTGTAGGTGTTAAGTACAGAGGCTGAAGTCACTGGCTTGGGGTTTCATACGTCTTTAATGTACCACAGGTCACACAGAGAAAAAGCTGTTTCAGGACTGTGCACTGCCACAGTGAGGACCTTGCCTGTGACTTGGCATTGCAGCATAAGCTGAGGTAAATATTGCCAGCCTATATATGCAAAGGTATGCCTGCTTCTTAAAAATACATTATATAAAGACTGTTTTTGGCACTCTTTTGGACACAGTGTTGGATTATGGAACAGAATATGACATACCTGCTGGGCAGCGGTGGCTCTGAGGACATGTTGGTGAGTCACTCAGTTCTGGGTTGCTCCCCTGCAAGCTGAGGCCAGGAGCTCATCCTAGGAGTCCAGTTTTTCCTTTGGGGACACTTAGTACTGGTGGAGATGATGGCAGTTTAGAAGAAATTCAGTGTGATTGTTTTTCTCTGGAAAGAAACCAAAACACAGGCTGAAAAATATCTTTAGCTGATGAGACTGTGCTTGTGGAAGCAGACTGTCCTTGAGGGCAGAGGTAGTTCTAGAAGTATCTTACATAGGACATCCTGACCAGAAGACTGGTATCCATCTTCTTTAATTGTTTGCTGTCACAGGTACTGCCCAGGGATGTGGTGGTTGCTGCTGGGGGTGGGCAAGCTGCAAGTGGCAGGTGAGCAGGAAGGGGGTATGGCACTACTGCTGGTGCATCCTATTTCTGGCACTCAGCTAACTGAAAACAAAGCTTTTAGAATACAAGCGTTAACATGTCTGTTTCTCCCTAAGCCCTGCTCCCTTTCTCCATTCAGAAAGAAACATAAAATAGGACCTCAAAACCCATATCAGAGGCTCTCAGGCTCCTGGCCATGCCCATGTTGTTGCTGGTTTGGGGATGCTCCCTGCCTTGGGCCCCAGTACCCCACCTGGACTCAGGCATGGGGCATGCCCCCACATGAAGCCAACAGGAGGATGCTGGTAACCTCTACCACCACAGCTGCATTTTCCTTGATCTCTGCCCCTCTGATGCAAAGATGTCATCCCAGGTCTTGCAGGGGATGGTCAGTCACTCATATTCATTCCTCATTTGCATCCTGTACCACAGCTGTAGCACAGCTGTTTCATCCTAACACAGCTTGGTGTGAGCTGACTCATGCCTGGTATATTTACTAAGAGAGTAAATATGGAATTTGGGTCATATGAACTTCATTGTCCTTGAACAGGTAGGCTACACATCACCAACACCTAACTCCCCTGCAGCCTATGAATATCCCTTCGACTACTCAGAACTACACATCGTCTGTTATCCTGAAAGTATTCCAGCATTTGCATCTACCTTATTTCCAGTGCTGTACTCCGTGCTCTTTGTGACAGGCCTCATGGGAAATGCTTTGGTCATTTGGATTCTGACACTCTTCATGAAAATCAAGACCATGACTGATGTGTATCTGCTGAACCTGGCTGTCTCTGACCTCTTTTTGGTATTCTCCCTGCCCTTCTTGGTTCAGTACTCCATCATGGGCCAGTGGACTTTTGGAAATGCACTGTGTAAAATCATCAGCTCAATTTACTTCATTGGTTTCTACAGCAATGTCTTCTTCATAACCATCATGAGCATCGACAGGTACTTGGCCATAGTCCACTCTCTCCATGCTCAAGGGATTCGGACAGCTGTCCATGGGGCTATCACCAGTCTGGTTGTTTGGGCAATTGCCATTTTAGCATCAATGCCAGACTTCATTTTTTTCCAGGAAGTGAATGACAATGACCAGATTAAGTGCCTCCCTCACTATCCTGATAGCAACAATGGCTGGAAGACTTTCAGTAATTTTGTAGTCAATGTCCTGGGGTGGCTAATCCCTGTTAGTGTGCTCATTTTCTGCTACCACAGCATCTTGAAAAACCTGCAGAAGTGCCATACCAAGAACAAGTACAAAGCAATAAAACTGGTTTTTATTGTGGTCATTGTGTTCTTCCTCTTCTGGACTCCTGTTAATGTTGTGGTTTTTTTGGACTCTCTGAGGAACATGTCTATCATCGACGACTGCCAGACAAGCCAAAGGCTAGACCTAGCCATGGAGCTGACTGAGGCACTCTCCTTTGTCCACTGCTGCCTCAACCCAGTCATCTACGCCTTTGTGGGTGAGAAGTTCAGGAAGCATCTCCGCGAAGCTTTCAAAAAATCTGCATGTTTTCTGTTGAACTGCAAAGACTTCAGGGCTTTCAGTGGGCACAGCCTGGACAGGCACTCCTCTCAGCACACAAAGTCCTCACAGTTGTCTTTTGTTGGTACTGTCTTGTAGACCTACATGTCCAAAACTATCACCCTGGACAGGTGACCTAAGGTTGAGAAATCCTCAACTGAGCATCCATAGCCATAGACTGTTTGTACAGCCTTTTAGAACATGAAAAGTGGAATTTTATCATGGTTGCTTTTGGCATTCTCACTCTTTAGTCTTTTTTTTTTTTTTTTTAGCATCATCCTCCCTTTCCCTTGGCATATCCCTTCCTGCTTACTTTGTGAAATTACCAGCAGACTCTCACACTGCCTAAGCAGCATGAGAGGTAGCTTAGAAATATTCCTTCCCCCCTTCAGAGTCAGTACTGAAAAGAACTGTTTACGTTTCCAAACCCTGGACACTTGGCCACTCCTTCCTTTGTCTCAGCAGAGTGTGTTGGCTTTGTAAGCAGGGATGGGACTCACTGCAGGAGTGGAAACCTGCTCTTTGGAGGGAAACGGTGCCCAAGTTTAAGGTGTCATGCCAGGGCCTGGCTCCCAGTTGACAGATCTGGACAGTAATTCCAGCCCCAAGAGAGCTTAGTGAGTGAGTATTTGGATAAGCAACCAAAAAATAAATGCTGTCCACGTGTTTTGGTGAAATAAACATGAATTAATATCTGGATGTGATCCTGACTCCCCATCTGCTACCAGGGCCTACAGCTTCTTGGCTGGATGGGTTTGGAAGCTGTAGCCTAGAAATGACACTGTGGGTGTCAAGAAACAGCACCTGCAGGAATGAATGAGTGCTGTAGGAATGGATGGAGAAATCATTACCAGGAAAAAGGCAGAAGAGTGGGAAAAAATAGTGGGTGTGAGGTGTCACATGTCTCCATGAGTGAACTTTTTGAACATTTTTGAACTTTTTGAACTGGCAACTGATGTGCCATTGTGGTCACTGCTCTGGAGCATGTGATTGGGGTTGACCTTCCAGTTACTATTCCAACTTGGAATGACTGGTTTTATATATGTGAATGGTTACCCATTTGTATAAATATATCTCTTATCTACCTACCTATCTCTATCTAGATATAGATGTAGATATAGATATAGATAGAGATACAGATAGATATCTTTACTTACACATGTGTGTATATACACACAAATACACACACCTATACCCATATAGATATACATATTTATACTTCTATATGTACAAATATTGCTAGATAAATGCAATGGTTTTCTGAAGCTTTTTGTTCTCTTCTATTTGTCCCTACAAGACATCACCATATTTTAAGTTTTATAATAAAGACACTGTGTGCAGTGTAATTGCACAATCATTACCCCGAGGAACATGTTTCATCATTATTTGTGTCAGCATCTGCATTTTATTCTGTCCTGGACAGATCTACAAAGCTGATAATCCCTCCAGCTGCCTCTTCTCTGCATCCCCTTCAGTTCAGCTGCCGCCTGGGTCACAGCAGCAGGATCATAGCCTGGTGCAGCAGTACAGTTCCTACCTTTCAGGTGCCTTATTACCAGCTGGGCTTTTTTTGGATTTGCAAACCCTCAGGTGCTCTAGAGGGGGATTCACAAAAATTCAGGACAGAACCAAAGGGTGGTGGGCAAGAGGATGGCACCAACTCTCTCCAGTGCAGATACACAGCATGAGCCCTCTAGAGCACAATTCACTCAGCTGAAGCACAAGAGATGGGAATGATTTCTGCAGCCTCACAGCCTTGTCCTGCACCCCTTGTGTGAGTGATTTGGGACAGGTGCTGGAGCCCAATTGCCCAAGCTGGCAAGATAATGATGGCCTTTCTCTGGTTGCTGAGCGTCTCAGCTAGAGGATATCTCCCTCTTCTTAGAGGTTTCATTGATTGCCTTGGTGTAGCTGTTGGAGTGAGGCTGTGACCCAGGGCTTCCCCTCGAGGGCAGTAACCCAGTGGCATGAGGGTAGCTTAAACATGCAGAGCCTGCTTTGCAAAGACTTTCACTTCTCTAGCTCTCATCCTGCCCTGCTGTTGCCTCAACACCACTTGCAAGTCCTGCTAGCAAGGAGGCAAGAGATGCTTTCTGCAGCTTAAAGGAGTTTCTGCCAGAGGCAGCTGTAAAAGCATTCTGATTTATCAGCAACACCAGGAGCTCTGAGTTGGACCTGACCTCAACTTCTCCTTAGTGCCCAACCACTTTAAGCTGCTTTTGCTGCCTTCGTGTATGAAGGGAGAAGGTGAGACCCACATCCGGAGAGTGCTTGGCTGGCAAGAGCTGCCCTGTGTTGCTCTAGGTGGCCCTGTAAGTCACAGAGCTTCCTCTGCTTTCTGAAGGGACGAGCCTGGAGCTGTCTGCTGCCCTTCCAGTGCCTGTGAGGGCATTGAGAACAGAAGGCATCATCCTGCATGTGTGCAAGCTGACAGACAGCTTGAGAAAAATGCCAAATTTTAGGGTTTTCCCAAGAGCAGGGAGTACAAAAAGCTGAGGCTAAAACATCCTGCACAGCCCCAGGATGTCCAACTACTTGCATACAAAGTGCCCACTACAGCTGTTATATTGTTCCTGCCCATATCTGCTGCTTACCTTCATACCCTGATCCAGCTTTTTCTTTTTGTTGAGATGATGCAACTTAAAGAGGATTCAGGATGATGCTGGCACATGAAACAGCCAGATATAATCATGTTCTGGCTTCACCACATCATCTTAAAACAGAGACCAGAGTACCAATGTAATCCACATTCAAGCCTAAACTTAAAATACCTAATAGTTTTCTTTTGATTTATTGGATTACCTGCACCAGAGGGTCCCTTTTACAGAGGGTATGTTAGAAAGATGGAGACTTTGTCTGATGCCACTCATGAATGTATGGATAGAAAGCCCTTGACAAGCTAGAGCATTGCAGTGGCATCAGTCAAAACTTTAAGGAGGGAAAAAGGAAAGGTTAATGAAGGGTATTTGTGTCCCACATTTGTCTTAGCTGAAGGATGCTCCTGTACAAGGATGGGCCTACATTAGCATGCACAAAACTCTCCAAGCCAAATCCTGAAGTTAATTGTATCATGTCCAGGGTAATCCCGTTTTATTTTCAGCCACTTGAAAACACTGGTATTTTATATGTATACCAGTTATGAAGCAGCATGGAAATTACTAATGGTGCCAGAAGAGGATCCAGAAATGATCATGACAGAAAAAAAACCCCATGACTAGGTATTCTGTCCAGATGTAAAAATAGTTTGGGAAATTGAAAGGTAATTATAACCCTAGTCTGAATATGCTGGGTTTAACTGTAATGTGTGGGCCGATATTCATATTTGGTTAATATACCTTAAATGTTAATGTCCCTTAAAGGCAGCAAGTAATACCGGGCCAAGCAAAGCTGGTACCGTAGTGCATCAATTTTAATGCACGGCCTCTGAGCAGTGTGCTTCTGTTCTAGGTAAATCTGTGTTCCTGCTGACTTGGCTGAAATGCCAAAATGTACCGAGATAGGTCACAGAAATCCCCACCTCAGAATAGCACTGATTTGGGTTTCTACAGGCTCTGCTGACGTGTGCCTCTGCTGGGGCTTCGTTCTGACCCCACTGCTCTTGTCCAGTGTCTGTTGGCTGTCCCTGTGGGTGTGCTGTGCTTTCCAGCAGTCAGTGCAGCCGGTGTAATACTGGCATCGGCAGCTGGGGCAGACTTACCATGTCGGATGAGCTCTATGCAAGAGAAGAGTACCACCAAGCAAACAGCAACGTCTGCTGTGTCACCCCAGCAGTTTTTCCTCACCATGCTCCGATATCAGACAGACATCCCACTAACATAAATGAATGTGCAACGTGTGCATATGGGTCTGCATCACCAAGACATTCATCCCTTTCTACACCTAGCACCCTTGGAGGATGTGCAGTCTCTGTAATTCTCCACATGCTTGAGGTTAGAGAAGGTGTGAATGTGTGTGCAGAATGTAAAGATGGGCAGGAAGGAAGGAAGGACACAGCCCTGACCAAACACACTGCCAGGACATTGCAAAAGTATTGGTTGTCGTTGGTGTCCTCAGCACCAGCCTTGACTGCAGCACTCAGCAAGGTAAAGGGACTTGTGTAGCAAGAAATGTTTACAAGACAGCTGCCAAAAGGCAGCTCCTTTCCTAAACAACAAGGACTAGAGGAAATGGGTCTTGTTCCCTAATGCTCACCTGAGCTGGTGCTGAGAGCAAAGAGCAATGCTGGGTGGTTTCCTTGGGTCTTTTGTCCATGTTCACTGCAAGGCAGGCAGCACTTTCATTCTCTTCTCTTCTCTTCTCTTCTCTTCTCTTCTCTTCTCTTCTCTTCTCTTCTCTTCTCTTCTCTTCTCTTCTCTTCTCTTCTCTTCTCTTCTCTTCTCTTCTCTCATGATGTCTGTGTCTGTGTCTGTATCTGTACCTGTGCATGTCTTGCACCACCATCCCTGCACATCTCGGAGTCCCCAGCACCACACTGCCCTGATGTGTGCTCAGCTGCAGCCCTGCAGAGAGAGGGGTGGTGCTGCTGTAAATGTACCCAACAGCTTCAGCTCTCATAAGCAGCACAAGGCGGGCAGAGGAGAGAGGAAGGAGGGAAGGAGGGAGGAAAGGCGTTTCTTCAGCATTTTGAACAGCAGCTTGCTGAAGTGTGGCTGTGCAGCCATTCCTCCTGCCTGGAGAAGCCTGGGAGGGAAGGGATGTGATTACCCAACCAAAGGCTGCTTCTCATCTTTCTTGGGTCTTGCTGTTATTGTTGCAGCTGACCTCACAANTCTCTTCTCTTCTCTTCTCTTCTCTTCTCTTCTCTTCTCTTCTCTTCTCTTCTCTTCTCTTCTCTTCTCTTCTCTTCTCTTCTCTTCTCTTCTCTTCTCTTCTCTTCTCTTCTCTTCTCTCATGATGTCTGTGTCTGTGTCTGTATCTGTACCTGTGCATGTCTTGCACCACCATCCCTGCACATCTCGGAGTCCCCAGCACCACACTGCCCTGATGTGTGCTCAGCTGCAGCCCTGCAGAGAGAGGGGTGGGTCTGCTGTAAATGTACCCAACAGCTTCAGCTCTCATAAGCAGCACAAGGCGGGCAGAGGAGAGAGGAAGGAGGGAAGGAGGGAGGAAAGGCGTTTCTTCAGCATTTTGAACAGCAGCTTGCTGAAGTGTGGCTGTGCAGCCATTCCTCCTGCCTGGAGAAGCCTGGGAGGGAAGGGATGTGATTACCCAACCAAAGGCTGCTTCTCATCTTTCTTGGGTCTTGCTGTTATTGTTGCAGCTGACCTCACAAACAGTGCAGCCTCAAGATGTGCTCTGAGGGATTGGTGTAACTCAGCTACATCCTGAAACAGGCGGATCCCAGCACCTTGCAGGCACATCACCTGTCCCAGGGGAGGAGGACACCTCCACAGGGACACCTGGCTGAGTCTCTGCCCCCTCTCCAGAGCAGGACAACACCATCTCCATGTGCCAGCTGGAGCTCCGGAACACAGATGTGATCTGCAATGCATGAGTGAGCCTAAGCACTAAACTGTTTCAATGAACCTTCTGTGTCACTTTTAATGAGGGAATAAATGTTTCTCCAAATTATTGATATCTGTTTGAACCACACTCCTTCCACTTGTAGAAAGTGTGCAAACCTTTAGCTTTCTGTGACTCTTCCTTTCACCAGCCCTCATGATGAAACATTTTCATCCCTAGATATAACTTCTCTCTTCCTCACTCTGGATAATTTTTGCCTCCCCACCTTTTTAATGAAGAATAAATGCATCTGCCACTGGTGGCTGGGAAGGCACCAGAGCTCCGTTGTCTTTTTGCATCTCTGCAGAACAGTGACATGAAGGGATAAGGCCCCCTCTGCTGGGTTTTCTCGCAAAAGTGAGGCACAGAAATTATTTCTGTGAAGGGTTGTGTGTGTCTGTGTGTGAACAGTTGGTGCTCACATCTGCACCAAAAGCTGCTGGCTGGGCTTTGCTGCAGGACATCATGGGAGGAACAGGGCGCTGATGTGGCAGGCATGCACCTCAGCCTCTACCCAGCTGACAGAACAGACAAGTGGAGAGTTTTGAAGAAATTAAGAGGAAAAAATGTCCAGCAGGGGTCAGCGCAGTCATGGCTATGGTGCATGTCATGCTGCTGAGCCCTGCAGTGCAGCTCTGCATCACAGAGCTCCCGTGGGACTCAGGGGCTCCATCCCGAGAGGATAGAGCAGGTGCCCCCAGACCATTACTGTTTCCCATTGGCCCTGCAGAGGGACTCCAGTAAAACTCTTGAGAACCAAGAAAGCCTCTTTCTGTAGAAAATCACCACCATCTGTCTTTTCCCCATAACAACAAAAGCAGAGTGTGCTGGGGAGAACAGCATTTTGATCCTTCAGACCAGACATTTCTTTACCAAGTGCTTTAGTCCACAAAGCTTGAACTTGCCAGCTCTGCTGTGCAAAAGCCTGCCTACCCAAGCTGATCTGGCAGCCTGACCACAGAGCAGGAGGTAATGCCAGTGGTGTTGAAGTACTGCTGGTCTCTCCAGATGTTGAGAGAAATGAGTTTTCAAATTTCAAAGGCAACTCAGAGGAAAATTGAATAAAAAGAACAGGGTGTTTGGCCCTCTTTACCCACTGAGTCCTTGCACATACACCCGTTACTCTTGATTTCCTCCTGTAAAACCATTGTGTGCCTCCAAGCTGGAAAGGCAGCACATTCTACTAACCCCTTCCCAGGAAAAGTCTCTGGTTACAAGGGATGCAATGTCTTTTTCATTTTAGCTTGGAGAAACAAAAGATGTTTTCTTCCATGTATGGTCCTCATGTATGGACCAGAATGAAAGTCTTCTCAGCAGCTTCCTCAGATTTTCTTATACCTGAGCTGTGTCCTGAATACCAGAGTGTGAACAGAGACTGAAGATGGAGAGCAGAGATATTATTGATGTGGCAGTTGTCTTCTAGGTGGTATTGGTTTCACATCTGTCTATTCTGTGCTTCAAGTGCACGCCATGATAATGAGTAGCACTCTTATCTAGGGTTATCACTCACAGCAGAATACAGCAGAAAGCCTTTTCTGTCTCCTGGGGAGACCTGCTGAGGACCTCTGTGAGTCAGCCTGACTTGGTTTCTCTTTAATTGAACTCTTCAGATAAAAACTGTGTGGGTATCCCCTTTGACAAACCTCATTTCTTTTTGAGGGCAATAGCCTGCTCGGTGCTCAGTTCCAGTTAAATTCTGGGCAGCTCAGGAGGAAGAGGTTGACGACTGCCTCCAGGAAAACCCTGTTGCTAGGAAGTTCTTTCTACCCGGAGGCAAGCAATGGCTGGGGACAGCCCCTCCTGCTGTTACGTATGGGAAGTCCTCACCCTTATTCTTGAGGATTTTTCCTGCAAAGAGCTCTGCCAGGGGTACTGTGCTGAGTATTGGTGACCCAGGAGCAGGTGCCCACCAGGGTGAAGGTCGCCATGTCTGTGTGGGTTCTGCCCACATTTTACAGGTCAGCAGCAAAGCAGTTTGGCATGTGCAGGTCCCCAGTGGGGAAGCTCCTGGGCTACCTATACCTTTTTTATAAGGCTGAGGGAGCTGGTGGTTGGAGGGACACAGCCCTTCATTGTGCCCATTGAGGACATGGGAGACAAATTTAGATTTGGGTGCCCTCTCAACAACAGCACATTGGCAGACAGAGCAGTGCTACTGTAATAATATCAGACTATCACTGCCATCGAGGAAGCCTTGATTCAACTTTCTGAATCTCATGGTTCTCACACAATGAGTATGTTTCCTTAATACCAGCTACCAGAAATTATCTTTCTGAAAATTAAAAGTTTGTGATTTTGGCAGTCACAGATCCTACTTTCAGAGTGTAGGGAGAAACCAGACATTAGCCTTTTGATACTGGCCTGAAAACAGTGGGGAGTGCTTCACATCTGTTTTTACAGAATGGATAGGATGTCTCTGCTGGCACTTGTTAGAGAAAAAGGTGAGTTTTGAAAACCTGCCCCTCTGCCTCTTTATAATTCCCTAACCTTTAAACCTTATTTTCAGCAGTGTATCTTTGCTGTCCCTGGCTAACACCTATCCAGGAGTCAGTTCCCTGATTATTTCCACAGGTGCTTTTCCTGGCCCACCTGGCTGACATCACTTGCATCATTTGGCTGATGTTGGAGGTCCATGGTTTGACCTTAAATACATTGCTGTGTAGCTGTTGGGGATGTGACATTTTCTAGAAAAAGCTTAACAGAGTAAAAAACCCTGAAATGTAATTGGCAGAAAGAAGAGAGCTAAACTTATATGAAGATGTTTGCCTGGCAACTTGCTACACCAATCAAAAAGCAACAGCTCAGGCAGCCTGGAAGATACTCTCCACCCCCAAAATCCCACCAAGGTCAGCCTGCCTGAAGATAGCACATCTCTGGCTTTAATCTCCCTTGACATTTACATCAGGGGCAGTAGTTAGGGCTGTATTCCTGGTGCTGGAGGACCTTGGTATTCGTACAGCCACCAACCGGACACGGTGTCTCTGTTTCTCATAACACACCCCACTGCACAGCCTCCTGCCTGGTTTCACCCCACATGAACAGCTTTTTGTGCTCCATTGGTGCTGGCAATGTGCTTCACAGCATCCCCGTTGTGGTGCGCTCATAATGCAACCCTGAGCAGGGTGCTTGGGTCAGGGGCCAAGGATGGTCCTTAATTAATGAACATCCCAATGCTTTAAATCCTCAGGCTCCTTGATTAATTAATATCTCAATGCTTAAACCCACAGACTCCACTGGTTCTGGGCTGCAGGGAGATGTTATGCTTAAATTCTTGTTTACAGGCAAAAACGAGGCAAAATATATGTATAGGTAGAGCCAATAATATATTGTTAGTGTAATGGCATTCTCAAGGCTCCAGCTGTTATCAGTTTAGATCTGCTGGGTGCAGAAAAACAAGAATACTATCACAGTTTAAATTTTTTGCACTCACATAGTTTTTATCCATTTTCCTGGTGGTATGCTCACCCTTTCCCTGCTCCTTTGGGTCCTAAGGCTGCTTTCACCAGGGTGATTGTGGTGAAGTAAGGTGTCAGAGTGAGCTGTCAGTATCTCCATCCTTCCCTAGAATGAATGCAATGTTCACCCTGATTTTCCTTCTGTCTTTTTATAGGATCTGCTTTGGATCTTTTTAATATGTTTTCCAACATGCTTCTATACTTCTGTCTTCGTTGGTGTATACACAACATGCTATATGCAGTGCCCCTTATGTATGTTAGACGCTAATTTTGTTCTTTCTGTTACCACTAAACGTGGTTTTGCCAGCTCCAGATTGGCATTTTTCAACAGACCATCAGTGAGTGGCGTACAGCTGTGGGGGTCCCCAGTGCCCCATCTTCTACCACCCTATACCTGTACTCCTCTGTGCTGCATCCTGCATCCCTGCTGCCCAAGGCCCCTGCTGTTGTACCAAACTTGTATTTCTACACACTGTACTGTGTCTGAGTGAAAAATATCTCATTCCGCATAGAATAGGGGGAACTAAGGGGGTGACAGATTTGACATGCTGAGTATGAAGCACCTCAGGCATTTCTGTCTTCTGTGCAAGATCTGTCCTCTGTAAGCACTTCTCTTCCTCTGAGTGACTGCATCCTACTTCACAATTTCACAAGGAGCCAGCAGGACCCAAGCACAGCACATTAATGCTTTCTCAGCTCAGCCACAAAGCACAGCCCAGGAAACCAACTGTTCATGTAGGCATGAACACTAGAGAAGAGGAAACATATATTTGAATCCAAACAGGGTCAGCTTGAAGAAAGCATTGGTTTTCAATGCAGCTATGAATTGAGGTAAGTGACAATTATATTTTCCCTATTATTTGACAGAGCAAGATGAGATGAAATGGTGTCTTGTGAACTTAAGGAAATTCTTCACTTCTTAGTGCTTGGAATCGAAATGATATTTAATTTGGGTAAAGACAATGTGGTTAATGTTTACAAATTGTGAAAGCAGAAAGATAAGCACTTTGTTGATGAAGTGAACTAGGACAGATAAATTTTACTCGGTCACTAATTATTTGTGGCATCTTGTGGTAAGGCACCCTGGATAGAAATCCTCAAGGCTAGCAAATGCTGATATATGACTAATGTGCAACATTAACCCAGAAGGACAGACCAAGAAGATACAGCCCTTCTACTTCATTAGAAGTTTTTTTTCGATGTCTGCAGGGATTTCTCAACTCACCAGCATTGCTTGCTTCTAGTTTTGGTCAGTGAACCAACACCCAAAACATCACTGACATTGAAAGCAGCCCAAAGCAGAAAATCTGGTAGAGTCAATAGAAAGTGTCTGATACAGGCAGACCAGCAAGAAAGCAATGGAAATTCAAGAAATTTGAAAACCCCTACCTTTCTGTATGACATACTTGATTTTTCTGTGACTCAGCTTTCCACAGGAAAGATGTTATATAAAGGTGTCTGTTGCTTTGGGTGACACATTTGGGTAACACAGTGGTGTCAACCCCTTCAGTACTTGCGTGATATAAACACAGATCCAGAAGAGTGGCTCCCAAAATCTGGTAGTTGGGGCAAACCCTGTGTGCAGGCAGTGAAGCCAGAGGCAGAGAACTGGGTGACAGAATAAAAGACAGCAACTGCAATGAATTACAAGGGTTTGGGTAGTGCAGAAAAAGTCCAAAGGGGAGAAGAAAAGGCTAAAATTTGACAAAAGACAACACATAATAAATTAAGAGTAAATCCCATGGAAAACTTGATATTACCAGGAAGGAGTTGGCAACTCTGGAACTTAAATCTCATCCATACACAGTCAAGAAAGGGTAATGTGTTCTGCTCTCTGAAATGATGGCATTGCTAGAGAGCCTTCTCAGATTTCTCAGGGATGCTGAGGCAATGTGAAATTATTTATCACAAAAAGGGGTTGGGGGCAGGAGGCAAACAGATGCTACAATAAAGGTGGCAAGAGGATGGAGCCAACAGTAACCTAAACAAGTACAAATGGTGCTCATAGCTACAAATAATCATCTGTTTTTACTGTCCCTTCAACAGAAAATACAAAAGAAATTTGAATGCTGCTTAAGAACGGAAGGCCTGGGAAAGAGAAATACTGAGGAAGAGCAGGTAAGAGAGAACACTGGCAAAATGCTCAGCTCTAAATATATATATAAAAAAAAATATAAAGTTCCTGAGCAACTGTGCAAGCAGAAAGGGCAATTAGGGGAACCAACAGGCTAGATGAAATACCCATGAAATAAATTTTCCAAGAAAAACCTGGTTCTGGCAGTCATTATCCAGTCACCATCATTAGATGACAGCCCCAAACACTCAGTTCCACCTATGGGCAGCTCGTGGGAGGGCAGCTGCTCCCTCAGATCTGCCAGCGCTTTCCCAGCAGCTGAGTTAAAGTGCTCCCCAAAATAAATACTGTTCTGCAACAATACTCACTATTTACCTAATGTCTCATCCCTTGGCTGGTCCCTGGGAGCAGAACACTGCCTGGAAACTATCTAAGGCTGCAGAGGCTCTGCAGAGGACCCTTGCTTCTGGTCATAGGATCAAGACTACCCTGAGAGACATGGATACAAATTTCAGAAATATTTCAGTGATTTTTGAACCTCAATTTTAAAATGCAGGGGAGATGCCAAGTCTGAGTCATACTGTCAGGTCATCTTTCCTAAATGCATTTAGTAATTTCTGAAACAACTTCACTTGCTCAAGAGACTTGGGCATGCCCTGAAACCTGAACTTATTCCCTGCTCCTTTAAGTGTGCAGGCACCAAGGCTCCCACATGTCCACCCTGTCAGCCTCAGAGGGGCTCCGTCCTCCCCAGTGCTGAGGGAAGAGCTGAAACCACCGAAAACTTCAGCTTTTGCTACAAATACACCAGCAACCACGGGGATGAGCTGCCAGGGGTTTGGCAGGGCTTGCCACGGTGCCCGCAAACCACACTCCGCTGTGGTGCAGCTGTCCCTTCCAACTGGCTCACAGCAACTCTTCCTGGTGGAGCAACAAAACCAGAAAGTGGAGGGATGTTGCTGGGGGCAGGATGTGCCCAGGGCATCTGGGTTCAGTCCCCTGTGCCTGCTTTGCTGCACACAAATGGCCTGAGTTAGGCCACTGGCCTGGCCAGGGCACTGATGGAGCGAGGGCAAGATCTTATTCAAAATAATACCTCTGTTGTTGCTCTGAAAGGCGGGTGATGAAGCCCTTGCCACTGGCAGAGACAGCAGTAAGTACATGTTTTTGTGTTTTCTTTATAAATCATGAATACATCAAATTTTGATCTGATGGGCTAATATAAAACTTGTGCCCTGGTTACTTGCTGTGCTGCAATTACCTTGGAGAAAGCACTTTCCAAAACTATAATGCCCTAGGCAAAGTTGAGAGAGACCCTAGGGATTTTGGATTCTGCATTATCTCCTCCTGCCTTCCTTGATCAAAGTCTGATCTTTTCAAATGTAGTTTTTCACTAAAACCTATTGGTTTAAGTTTGTATATTTACATGCTTCTCATCTTCAACCAGTGGTGTCTGCTCCTAATTTAGTTTGTGATATTGGTGTAAAAACTGTAGAACTGGATCAGAGAAGTGGCTTTTTTTTTTTTTTTTTAATATCTTTGACCTAAATACCATTGTAAAGGAATCAAAGGCCTCTGCAATATTCAGTGTTATATTTATCCTTTTCAGCAATGGTTTTATGAGCTTCCATTTCTGAGACATTTACTTAAGACACCTTAAATGGCCTAATTCTTTGAAAGCCTCAGCATCATGTTTCTGCAACTTCAACTTCACCTTGAATTGGAAAATTCAATAACAAAGCATCCCTGAGAACTACTTTCTTTTAAAAAAACCTATCCTCAGATTACTGGGAGGAATCTCAATAAATTAAATAACCCAAATCGAAAATCAGTCATTAGGTTTTCAGAACTCTCATGGGCCACAGAAATAGTCCAGTTGATCTGAGAATAAATGACAGAAGAAAGAAGAAAACTCCAAAGAAAGGAATTTCTTCACATTAAAGTCATCAAGAAAGAACTGGAGGGGCAGGGAGCATGTGGCATTACACCGCACTCACTCAGAAGCTAGGGAGGCATGAAAAAAGAATTGGTTAGGTGGAAAAACACACAGGATTCAACAGTGTGGTTGTTTGATAGCAACATCCCCAAACTGTGCTGCTTGCTTTCCGCAGCCATCATTATAGCCTTACTGCTAACCCAATGCTATAGCAACTGCTCCGTGCTCTTTGTAGGAGCCTGCTTCCTTCCAGAGATTTGAGCTAGCTAGTGCTGAGGAGAGGACAGTTTAGCTTTTTCAGTCATTTATTATCAGAAGAGAGTCATGGTTGTTCAGAGAAGTATGCCCCAACAAGGTCTGCCTCCCTGCCTATCAGGGGCTGTAGGGTTTGACCCAGTACCCTCCTGCTGAGCTTCTTCACTATGTCCAGCCCAACGCCATTTCCCAGACTGATACCTTCTCTCAATGTGGAGACTCTCAGACATGGAAAAATGTCCTTTTCCTGCCTGAATTCTGTTCCACTCATTAGCCTTTCACTGTTAAAAACGTTCATCTCATTCCTGTCTTGCATTTTTCTGGTTTGAGTTTCCATGCATCACTGTAAATTATGGCTAATCCCACTCAAATAATTAGCAAGATTATTAACACAAGCAAAAGCAAAATCAAGTGTTACCAAATTATGCCTACAGGCCCTGTGTCAAGCTCTGCAATGGTAAAGTCATCCCTCTTTTGTTCCTTCCCATCTGGCAGTTCTTTCAACACCTGAGGGTTGCATCAGCTTTTCTTGCAGTCAAGTTTCCTTTTGAATATGCCCCCACTCTTGAGACATAGCCCGTGTTGTTTAACTCCCACGTGTGTCACTTTGGTTACGTTTGGCTACATTAGAGCCAATGTGAATCATCCAAGAAGCCCCAGATTACTCAGATTGTCTGAATCACTCTCCAATTCTGTAACCCTTTTATCACGTGCCCCTGCCAGCTTTCATTACCAATGTGCTTTCAAAGCAATGATGAAAATACTAAAGAGTTTTTGGCTTTCAACTTGTCGTTTCCACAAACATTTTACAAGCAATATTCCTAGTTCAGAGAGACTTCGTCCACAGATGTCTTTCTTTTGAGATCTGATGGCTAACCAATCCAAGTCCCATTGCCATGTTTTGCTGGGCTTGCTTTGGGCTGGAGATGCGTAAACGAAATAAGCAGGTATTGAAAATCAGAGCTCCAACTCTCCCACACAGCTGCCTTATATCAAACTTGCAATCCCATTAGGTGTCCAAACTGATGCTCCTCTTCTATAAAGCTAAGTAGATTTGCCTTAGCTGGACTCTGCCCCTTAACAGTTTAAATTTCATTTTGCCTGGGTTAAAGGTTAGGCTATATCAGCCATTTCACCTTGCTTCCCACTTTTGAAGGTCAACATGCAGAGGTGGAACAGGGAGAACATCTCCCCCCTCAAGACTGAATAAAAGACTGAAATTTAAGATTTAAAGTAACTGCATTTGCTGGGATGGGCTTGCTTTTGACCCTGGCTATCTAACGTGATCCCAAGCAATTCCAGAGGCCATCCCCTATGAATGGAACCACTCTCCTCTGAAAGATGAAGTAAGTGAGTTAACAGGAACCAGCTGGGTGTAGGACTAACAACTAGGCCCCATTCTGGTTAATGTATTACCCGTAAGTCTAAATTCTGGGTTGTGTATCATCTAAGCTGTGGTTATAGGTGTCCGTGGCAGTCTGATGATTGTGTTGTAGCTGCTTAGTGCTGGGCTGGTTAAGTTTTACCCAAAGTGCTATTAAGACCCACATCTTCTCTTAGTTCCCACCCAGTTCTGGTTATTTTCCTTTAGTCTCTTTCTTTTTTGTGTTAGAAGTGTCACCATAGCTACAACATTTCATTTGGAGGTGCCTAAGGTCATCCCTATGTTCTTGCTGAGAAGAAGCAGAAGAAGCTAGGGCTTTTATATTTGGGTAGGGAGAGGGCAGCTCAGATCTAAGGGTGAAAAAGGGATATACACCCGCAGGGTTTCACAGGCATTCTCACAAAGCCTACAGCTTCCCAGGGCCAGCTGAATTATCAACCGATTCAGCATGCTCTGAAAACATGCTTTGCCAGCATGAGAAAAGCATGTAAGTCACTGTCACTCAGAAATGCTGACTAAGGTGTGAAAATCTTTCTGAGGTTTAAATATTTTTATTAGCATATTGTGCAAATCTGAAGCATGACCCTCTGGCAGAGGTCTGGACTTGGTCAGTTTTTTCACTTCTTTTAATTTGGTGGCAGGAAAGGCATCACAGGGAGGCAAAGTGCTTGTAGATCCCCCTTCTTTTTGGCAGTAAAGCCTGTAATGTGGCGCTTGACTGAAGTGCCAGGGATGACACCTGAAAAGAATAAATGCATAAACAGGATTTGGTTCTTGTGTCACCCAGCCTGATGCCAGTGTTGTTTGAGGACTGAAATGCAACTTTTGTTCTTTAGAGGAGTTCGCAGACCTCTCACAATTTCACTTCCCTATGTCTTACATGGGGTGCAGATGGTGCTTGGAAATAGCTGGGTTGAGAAAGAGGGGTCTTGGTCTTGCAGACTGTGGTCTTTGGGATAGCTATAAACATGATTAAGAGCAGAAGTGTTTGTGAAGAGTAGGTTGTAAAACCACTGGGGAAATCTGGAGAGAGGGAAAAGTGGTTGAGCAGCTCCATGAGAAGCAGAAGTGAATCTACTGTTTCATGTAGTCAGCAAGAGAAAATGTCTGGTGGAAAAATCTCAAAACCCTGCAGTCCTGCTTCTGTGTCCTCTACACTCTTCAGTTTTCTCTGTCCCTTAGGTGAACATTTATTTTAAGCATAAAAGAGAAAATTTAAGCAAAAAAGAGAAAAAAGAGCTGATGGCGAGAAGACCATAGTATGTGCTGCAGTGGACTTTGAGAGGCTGACAGAAAATACCTGGCAGGGAAGGATGGAAGGGCAGATCTAAGTTTCGCTCTTTAAGTGCAATATCATTTCAACACATTATGTCTATCTGGCATGGACAGGGTTTTGGGAGCCCTTTGGACTTTATAGCCCACCTACTGAGTATCAGTTTAAACTGAGCAAAATGCTATCAGAGGAGCTAAATATTCAAACAGTATTGGCTGCATTGCCTGTGCAGGATGAGTGGTGGTGGAAGGATAAAAGTGTGTGACTGCTGATATACAAAATCCAGGAGCTAGAGAGTGAACAAGCCACAGACTGCCAGTAGATTCGAAGGCCAATATAATTTTGGTAAGTGCAGTCCTTGTTTGCCCCTGGACATGCTATAACAGAATCTTACCCTTCCTGTTGTTGTAGGCACCACAGACTCCACAAGCACCCATCCAAGGGTAAAGGGAATAACTTGCTACTGTAGAAATAAATGATCCTTATCAGTGATCTAGAGGAGATTACTTGACTGAAGAAGTATTTCAGGAAAAATCCCAGCACAAATGATATTTCTCTTTACTCCAAGGCCAGGAGTTCCTCTTGCATATCTGTGTAAATGTTCTCCCGTGAAGAAGGTGGCCATTCCCACACCCAGCTTTCCCTCCAGGCAATGCCAGTGCAGAAGTCTGTGCAGAAGTCTGCCAGACCTGAGGGCTAGCCCATGCTGGGAGCTGCATTTCCTAACATGTGTGATATCCTCTGCGTCCAGCAGCGCACCACAACTTCTACAGACACATATGAAAACTCTCCAGATGGACAAACTGCCTTTCTATATATTAATTAAAGGAGAAAGCATGTTAAAAACCAGCACAGCTAGAGGTTTTTAGAGAGTAAAGCAATGCGCATTCCCCCTCTCCAGATCAGGGATTTCACACAGCACAGACAGTCAAGGCAAGCACTACTAAACAGCCCTCTCTGGATGCCTGCACAACTAGCAAAGGTGTTAAGAGGATACAAGCAGGCTTCAATAATTCTTTTCCTCTTTGTCTGATGAGACTTCTGGCTGTCATATCAGGAAAGATATGTCTGAAACAGGAGCTTACAAGGCAGAGAAGAAGCTGGGACACTTTGCAGAAACAGCATGACCTCTGTCTGGCTTTCTCACAGAGTTACAAGACAAGGACAGGATTCCTGGAGGTCTCTTGTCCAAACCCATGCACAGAGCAGGGCTGGCTGAATTTCAAGTACCTCCAGGGACTAGATCCCACAATCTTCCTGGAGTCCTGTCCTGGTATTTGACCACTGTCAGGGCAAAAATTTTTTTCATACGTTAAGTAGTGACTTCCTGTGGCTATTGCTATCTATTCCTCTGAGGAAAGTTGTCTGCTTCACCTTTACACCTTCTTGCTAGATCCCTCTTGAGACATCTCTTGTTGAAGCTGCCCAAACCCAGCATCTTCTCACAGAGAAGGTGCTCCAGCCCCATTCAGTCACTTTTGTAGCCCTCAGCTACCGTTGCATCAGTGAAGATCCTGCTGTGGAGCACATGAGCCCACAGAGAAAGGCGGAGGCTCTGATGCTGGGCAGATGGGTGCAGTAACAGCTCAGTGGCAAAGGAGCTGGGGCTGCTGACAGTGACACATATTCGGCACAGGAGGCTTGCTGTACCCTGGTGCTTCTGATGCATATAGTTAGTCTCAGAAAAGAAGAAAGAAGTCAGGATGGGAAGGCAGAAAATTATGGGTTACTGAGATTATGTATGATGTCTCCCTCTCATATCCGTATCCCTCAACAGGGCAGATAAAGAGATGACAGTATCTCTGTAGGCAACTCTTTAGCTATCTCACCAGTAGAAAATAAGTATCTTGTTTGCAATTGCTGTCAGCTTCTGCCCCAGCACCTAAGCTTTTCCTATTTATATCCCTTTAATTCTGCCGATGTCAGATATGGAGTCTCCAGAAGCTGGAGAACTTAACTGGGCTGCAAGCAGGGGCTGGATAGACTCTGCAGGCAGACTCAGCTCCCAGTTCAAGCAGAAAGATACTGCAAGAGCTGCTCTGCCCATGGGTGTTCCTGCCTGCTGCAAACAGCTCTCCCCATACTATGCCCATGCGCCAGAGCTACCAATGCTGAGACGGCCCTTTCTAGCCCACTTTTCCTGTGCAAACCACAAAGATGTTTTCTAGAGTCTATGGGCACTTCTTATTAGGGTTTGAACTTTCAAAATAAGAGATATTTTAAAATGCTGAGCCTTCATTTCCAACTAGCACAAACAAACCCTCTTTGAGATATTGCTATAAAATAAGAGGCCAGAACTTCACAGCCAGCACCACAATGCTCTGGCAATGAGGTATTAGGAGAAAATGTCAATATGGTCACAGTAGCAACTCATGGGGAAGATTGTTGTAGTTACCACCATGTCATGGAAAACTGTCTCACACCTGACGACATCTTTATTTCATGCTTAATCTTGCAAGGCTTATTTTAGACAGAAGGCATAAATACTACTGCTGTTGGTGAAATGTGGACCTGCAGGCTGGGATTCCAATCATTTGGCTATAAGCGTCAGGAGTCAGAGTAGATATACAGTGTTGGTGCCTACTACTAGGCAATGTGATCATGCTCTCTTTGTATCTGGGAAAAGAAATTTCATTAGTGTGGTCAGCAGTCTAGACAGCAGTCTCTCTTGTCTTTAAGGAGATTTGGCCTGACCTGCACTGAATGAGATGCACTGCACTTTGTTGGCTGTACTGACTGCATTTCCCACTAACAGGAGATGTAAACATCTCTATTAGAGAGAGCTTATGGTCGCTGAACTGAGTCCCTTCTGTAAGGCAGTGGGAGATTCCTGTAAGAAGAGGGTGACACAGTGACCATGGGGTAGTTACTGGTTGCAGTTTTGTTATCACTGTCCTTTTCATTCAGTCTCAACTTTAACAGGCTGGTTTGGTCATGTTTTCATCTCCCTGGGCTTCTGCACAGCATATCACACTCAATTTCTTCCAACTCCTACAGTGAGAGCAAGTAATGGATACTTACAAGCTCTTTACTCAACCAGGGAGCAGGATGAATACAGCAACATCTGCACTCCTACAGGATTTTTGATTCCTTGCAAACAGAAATCTTTGTGGAGACTTGAACACTGCATCCCAAGGGAGTGCAGAGGAGTTGACAGGTGCTCTGAGTTTTTGGGTGTGCAGACCAGTGAGCCCAGAGGCCGCATGCCTGCACCCCATACTCTCTTTGGATTCAGCCAAAGTGAATTCCTGGCTCCAACCTTGCAGCCAAAGCAGGAGCAGTCACAAGATGCCTTGTTGCTTGAGGAAAAGGGTCAATATAGTTTCTCTTCTTTTGATCATAGGATGATTTTCAGAAAAGCCTCATCAAAGATACGCTTGCTCCCAGGTGATATCCCAGTGCAGACTGCTCCTCCCACGTCAGCAAGCATCAGCTCAGGCCTGGCCAGACTGGGTGTCTTTCCACCCTTCCAGCCCAGGCTCAGTGTGTGTGAGGATGGGGCTGTTGGGGTGTTGACAGGCACCGAATCTGATAAACAGATACTTGTGAAAGTATCATTTCCTGCTGAGCCCTGCCCCACAGGCTGGCACAGCGCCTGCATTGCTCGTGGTGCTGCCACCTGCAGAGCTCAGTCAGATCTCAGCTTGCTGCTGCTCCTGCTGCACTTTGATAAGCAGGGGCTTATGTGACAGCACTTGAAATTCTCATTAATTTTCTTCTTATCCTAAAGAGAAAATTTTCAGTGTAGTGCATGTAACAGCAGAGTCTGGGCTTTTGTTGTAATGTAACTACCATCAGCTACACAGTAATACAGCCCTCACTAAACCAAATAGTGACAAAATCCCAAAGCTGCTTGGTGCAGTCCCTCAGTATTTTACCACAGCAGATACAAGATCACTCTAATGTTATTTTCTCTACTCTCTTCATTTTGCCTCTAGCCAGCAAACTCAGCATGACGGAACCATACGCAGAAACAACACCTGAATACGCTTACGATGAACAGGCTTTCTCCTGCAATAAAACTGACATCCAAGAATTTGGGAAAATATTTCTGCCGATATTTTACATCGTGGTGTTTGCTCTTGGCCTCACAGGGAATCTAATGGTGGTTTTTGCCATTGTGAAAGGCAATAAAAAAAGCATCACTGACATCTATCTCCTGAACTTGGCTGTCTCTGACCTTCTCTTTGTGATCTCCCTCCCATTCTGGGCTTCCAACACACTCCGTGGATGGACCCTTGGGACTATTGCATGTACAGCTGTTTCGTCACTGTATTTTATTGGTTTCTTTGGGGGCATGTTCTTTATCACTGTTATCAGTGTCGACAGGTACTTGGCCATCGTCCGGGCAACTTACTCTCTGAAATCCAGAACAACAAGACATGGCTTTTTTGTAACCTGTGGAGTGTGGGCAATAGCAGTTTTAGTGTCAGTGCCACATTTTGTGTTCTCCCAGCTGGTGGAAAATGATTGCATTGCTGTCTTCCCACAGAAGCTGGAGAACATCTGGCCAGTGTTCTGCAATGTGGAACTGAACACCATCGGCTTTTTCATCCCAGTCTGTATCATATTCTATTGCTACTGTGGGATCATCAAAACCCTCCTGTCCTGCAAAAATCAGAAAAAAGCACGAGCCATAAAACTGATCTTGGTTGTGGTGGTGGTGTTTTTTCTCTTTTGGTCCCCCTACAACGTACTGATTTTTCTAGATACTTTAAATCACTATGAGTTATTCACAAATTGCAACCAAATTAAATCACTGGACTATGCAATGCACCTGACAGAAACCATTGCATTCAGTCACTGCTGTCTCAATCCTCTTATCTATGCCTTTGCTGGGGAAAAATTCAGGAAATACCTTTATCATGTCTGCTTGAAGTACTGTCCATTCCTGTGTTTCTGTGGGCCCTGCAGTCGCTACCAGGTCACCCATTCAGTTAGTTACGCAGAAAGTGTGGTGAACAGCAACATAACCCTGAACACCAGCGACCAGGATGGCTCTGTCTTCGTCTAAAAGGCTTTGGGATGGAGAAATGTATCTCTATGTGTCTTTGGCAGGGATAGCAATCACTGAGGGGCTGCCATTACCCATATGAAAAGCCTTAATGGCTGCACTGAGTTACTGACATGCCTCTTGTTAAGCATTAAATATTCTAAACCAGTAAAGATTTTAAAAACAAAAGCAGTACAATATGTCAGTGTTGAACATGGAATGGAATCAAGAGTAAGGAAGAGGAAAAGTAGAAACAAAGGGAGGGTTCTGCGCCTAGAAAAGAAGGAGGAGCAGAATATAAGGATAGGGAAGATTTTGAATAGTTCCACCGCTGCAACTTGCGCATGTGTCAGTGTATGTGCATGTGATACTGATGTACATAAACCTAAACTCATTTTTTAAGGGAAGAGAAATCTCTTTAATGAATGGTGAGTGACTGTTAGGAAAGAGGAATATTTTTGATAGTAAATGGGGTGTATTTTTGATGCTATATATCCATAAGGAAGAGATCTGGAGGTTATTGATTGCAACAGATGTTTTAACTGTGCTTTCATACTTAATAAAATCCCACTGAAAAAAAAAAAAAAAAAGGAGTTCTTTCTGAACATGTGTTTAGTGTCAACAGTGCACAGTCTGTGTTTATCGCAGTCAGAGCAAGGACCATCCTTAAGGATTAGAGACTTGCCAGCAGACATATCTCCCAATTTCCACGGGCTTGGCCTCGGGCAAATGCCAGAGCTCCATGGGGCCCTTCACTCAGCAGTCCCCAAGGGCTCTGTTGAATGAGTGGCTGCCAGCTTCATCAGTGGATATCAGCACCCTCTGGAACAGGGGGAACTGGAAGTGTGGGCTTGTGTATCACTGTGCTTGGTCCAAATATAGCACGACCAAGCTGAGCATGGTAAGTCCATTCCTCACACCCATGCCCTGCTTGCTACATGTTGGAAACACCAACTGTGTCTATACTGTCATAGACAATTGCTTTGGGGACAAAATAACCACTTGTCCATGCTGCTTACCACAACCTTCCTCAAGCTTTGGGGCTCCCCCACCACAGCTGATTTCCTCAAGGAAAACTGCAGCTGTACCCAGATTTAATGCATCCTGGAGGACACATTTCCCATGTACATTCCACAGCCTCCAAATATCCTTATCACTTGTGCAATAACAATGCACAGGGGGTGGAAAATGTCAATCAGACAGCAGAGAGTCCTTTACCAGAGGCCTCCCTGGGAAACTCCTGACATCATCTACTGCAAAAGCAAAGGAGAATTTGCTGGCACTGTGGGCTAGAGTTAGGTGAGCTGGAAAAGGAATGTTGCCAATAATGAAGCTGTGTTCACCTTACAGGGAAAAATCAAAGACCAATCTTACAAAACAAGTCCATGGCAGTGTGACCCTATTTCTGCACACTAATGCAACTGTTAATATGTTAAGTCTGAAGAAACTCTCTCACTTTTGAACTAACACAAAAGAGTTTTTTCAGAGTGTCAGTGGGAGGAGTAGGGCCTATCTTCATGGACCTCAGTACCACCTTGTTTCTAAGAAAGCTTGGAGGAGAGTGTCTCCATTGAGCAATTTTCCAATGGCAATAATTCCACAAATATTCCATTTTTTTTGCTACTGAACATTCATCATGCTCTACAGTAAAAAAACCCCAACAAACTGTGTGTTCATAAAACTCTCTGTATTTGGTGGAAATATACTCTCCATGCTCAATTTTGTAATTTTCAGGTGTAACTGGACTTCCAGACTCCAGACTTACTGTCTAAGATTGAGTGTAGCATAAGTATCACTTGAAATTAAATTGTTTTTCAAAATTCAGACTGCCTAAGTAAGTGATACAAAGCAACTTTGTTTGTCCCTACCCCCAAGAAAGTATTATTTTAAGACATGGTATTTTTACAATGTTTTTTTAAAGAAACGTCAAGATGTGCAGAAAGAAAGAGGAAGGCTCTGAGACTAAACAAGAAGTTATCTGCATGAAATCAGCCTGAAGACGGTGCATTGCCAAGCTGAGCAATGCAATCGCCCTTGGTTTATTTAACTTCCCTTTGATTTTTCAGACAATGGTGAGTTACTGAGTGGGAAGTGTAAAAGGCTCCTTTAAATACAATCCATGTGCTGTCTCCAGAATTAAAGGTGGAAACCCAGAGCTCTCTAGGAAAGGAGAGCCTTTGGCTGCTTTGCCCCAGTGGTTCCCCAGCAATCCTACCCATCACCAGCACAGTGCATCCCACTCCTTCCAGGTACACTCCTCGCAGTCTAAGGGCAGGCTTGCTACTGAGTCAGAGTGCCCTGACAGCCCTGGGTCCTCTACAAGCTGCAGAAATCCTTCACTTCCACGTCAAGGGCCCCTCCTGACAACCTGCACGCCTGTCTTTGCCTCACTGTGCAGGGGAATACTTCCAAGGATTGCCAGTGTAACACTGTAAAGTTTTATGATGTGTATTTGCAAGTTATTATATAGAATTTTCCATTTATGTGCATGGTTTCATTTCTCAACATGAACATTTGTATGAGATTAAAAACTTCAGGGGGGTTTCTAGGCATTGGGCTCTGTAACAAATTGCTAGTTTATGCAGGTTCCTCCTCATGGGAGCAGTGGTAAGTCTTTGAAAATCCAAGTGAAAACCAAAATCACCATTTTCCTTTTGTTTGTATTAGCAGGAAGAGTATTCTTGTAATTGTTCCTTAAAAAAAACCTTTGTCCTCCATGGGACATACCAGTGCTCTGAGAGTAGCAAGAAGCAAACTTTGCCAGGTCTGGGTTCAGAGGCAGCTGAGACAGGCGTTGCTGCCCTTTGCTACACTGCACCATTCAAGCCTGACTGAAAGCCCATTGATGTCTCTTTAAGAACTGGACTTTCAGTTAATTTTAGCCTTTATTTAAAGATACAGCTTCTGTTTCAAAACCCCTGCAGCAGGAAGCTGGTGTTTTCTGACTGCCTGGTTAGTTTACAACCTGCAAAGCTTTTCTATGCACAGGACTAATGATGCACATATCCTTAGACTGGATCAACACAGCTGTGAGGACCGGCAACATCCAGTTCCTACCCATTACTCATGAGAAAGTAAACCAGTTTTTCAGAATGGGATTAAACCTTTTTATCTGCCATAAATTAAGGGCAGATCCTTGCTTACTTAGCAAGTCATAATTTACCCATGGAAATGCACACATACTTGTTGTATCTATCCATTGAATAGTGTTTGGTTGTGCAAAAAGGAGGTCAGGAAATCTCTGGGCTTGGGGGGTGGGTGTTGGGCTTTGGGGTTTTAAGGGGTGATGAGCTATCTTTGCATCTTAATTTTTCATCATGATCAACATTTTTCCTGTTTGAGAATCACACTGACACTTACCATAAATCTTTTCCCAGCTGGGTTGAAGTTTGAGGAACTAAAAAAAAACCGAATCCAAATTTCCTCGGCAGGTTCATGACTATATTTCATGTTCTACTTAAAAAATAAAATGAATAAGACACATATTCAGCCAAACTGCTTGCAGTGAGATACATGGACATCAGTACTTTTTAGGTGCCACTGTGAATCCATCTCATTCAAATATTACATCAGAGTTCCAAAAGAATAGGATTTACATTTCTTCTTCTTTCTTTTTTTTTTTTTAATTTTTTTTTAAATGTACTCTGAATTCTTGGGTTTCTTAACAAAAAACTTAGAAGTGCAGCCAGAGCATCACACTGGCCTAGGAAATTGCTCAGCAGTGAAAGCTGTAATTTTCAACACTGGCATCAGAAGGAGCCAGTCACTACCTACATATTTCTTTTGGATTCAGCATTCACTAGGAGTGAATTTGAAATCCTGGCCTAGGGTAGTTTGAAGTTTTAACAATGTTCTTCACAGAAAAATTATTAATGAATTGACAGATTATGGGTTAAGTTCTGCCATTTCCATTTTGTCACTATAACCTTAGTGAGGTCCCTCACTGAAATCTTGTGGGTGATACAAAACCCTTGATCTGAAAGGACAGCGTGAGAACAAGTCCAATCCATGCAAGTCCCAAGTCCTGCTATCACTAAAAAACAAATGAGAATTTTTCAAAGAAAATCTGAAGTTGCACCCTCTCTACCCACCACTGGTTTTGCAGGTCCTAGCTGGTAATGTCTTTCCTCTGCAGTTTTTGCCCAAGCATGACGCAGTGCTTTGCCAAAGGCCATTGACACACCACTTCTAAATCAGCCACTGGATGAAATATTTTCTGCATTAAGAACTCATCTAATCCTGCTCAAAATTTTACTGTTTGCACTTCAGTTTCTTAACTCTGTAGGACACCTGGAACTCTACTGAAAAATTGTGTTGTCCAGAGTTATGATTTTGAAATTCAAGTTCAGTAATCAAAGCAAAAATTGAGAACAATTTCTAACTATTAAAGGTTGGTTTCTGACACCACATAGATACAGTTTCTGCTGAAGCTGGCAATAATTCTGCTGCCACCGTTAAGCAGAACTTCCTAATTTACTTGGTAGCCACTCTTTTCAGTGACTTGGCTTACATCACACACACCCAAACTTCACAACCTGCATTTTACAGGGCCAGTGTTAACACAGGGTTTTCAGTACTGAAAAAAATCCACCCATTTTTCCTGTCTGATTTTGCTTGTTACACTAATATTCAACACAAAAATATTAATATATTGCATTTGTCATTCCTCTCCCTAAAGAAATACTGTAAAATAGCTGCCATTGGACATGGGGAAATGGTTTGCTTGTGAAGAAATTTTGCATTTTCCAAATTTCCAACCATGATACTAAAATCAGGAAGGAGCACATGGACTTCATATCACTGAAGGCAGAGTTTAGTGAACAGGACAGAGGATGCAAGCAAGGACTCTGGCACTGCTGTTTCACTATATTATTTCACTATACTAAAGGGGATATTATCCACTTTCCAACTGCAGCTGTCATTGTAACAGTGTGTTTCCCATCCCACTCAGATTTTAAGTCCCTGATATACATACATTTGTCACTGCTCCATATCCAACTGCAGTGCAACAGCCCCACAACACATAGGTCCATATGCCAGGATAATGCAGGCATAGGAGAAGCTGCATTTCTCCCATGTGGAGTCTGCCTTTAGCCCATGCATTTGCTACATTAAAATTAGAGCCAGCGGCACTGAGAGACAAACGGCGGTGGAGATTGCAGCAGCCCATTCTTGCAGGGCATGCTGGAAGACACCAACAAAGCTGAGGAAGCAGAGCAGCGATGGCTCCACGGCCCCGCTGACAAGAAAGTTCCCCCTGGTGTCAGACATGAGCTGCTGTTCCCACGTGCAACCTCCTGGGCCCCGGACCAGGACAGTTCCTTATGGTAAGAGCTGCTTGAAACCTTGAGCTCCAGCTTCAATAATTTTTCCAGTCTCCAACCAGGCAGCAGCAAACCAGAAGGAAATGGTGTGTCTGAAAGGCACCTGGAGCAGGTTGTTGCAACACCTTTGCCCTCAGACCTTTGCCACCCCCTTTGCCCCAGGGTGCAATCCATTGCTCTGAGCAACAGAGACCCCAGTTTGGCGATAGTTGGAGCACAAGGCAAAGGGGAGAATTTCCCACTGGATGAGCCTCAACCGATAGTGCTAATGGTCTATAACCAGCCAGGGATGAGGAACTGGTTAAGTGTTCACAGGAATTGCTTTTCGAGCACTTCCTAGGGACATCATGCTAGCCCTTCTGGGACAGATGAAGGACCTTCACCAGCACATCATCTTTGCCCTGGAAGGATGATGTCTGAGGAGGCTCAAATCTGGGTTGGCCTGTTTGGTGAAAGGCAGTATTAGAGGTGACTAAAATGTACCAGGTCCTAACCTCCAAGTGGTTTCAGAGCCCTTCTGCAGTGAGTCTTTGCTTTATTGTAGTCCCTCTCCCCCCTGGAGTCCTGTCTTAGGAAACAGGTATCCTCCTAAGAGCACTCATTTGAATCATTAAGGCTCACCCTCACTTGGTCTCTTGTTCAGCTCTTTTTTCTGGTCCTGTTGCTGAGCCTTGCTCTCCAGGTCCCCCTGGTACTTCAGGTTTCAGGAGGTTACAATGAAGGGATGGACAAAATACCAGTTACCATAGAAACAACACAGAATGCACAGGCCGGGGTTTACAGATCAAGTTAGAGTCAGAAAGGGCAAATGTAGGCGGTGGCATACATCTTTTTACACAAGGTTAACAGCACCTGAAGCCAAGTATTTCCAGAGTCACCACACCCTCTCCCTGGCCTTGTAATCATCCCTGCTCATGCCGGACCCTCTGTCCTAAGCCCGCTCCATCATTCCTTCTGCCCATCTTTAGTGACAATGCTTTCTTTGCGTTTCCACCAGAAGGTGGCATTATTAAACTCCACTGGACTTGAAAGTCATTCATGGTTAAAGAAGGACACCCCAGTCAAGCAAATGGAGTCACTGATTAGCAAGTACAGTGTGAAAAATGTATTTATGAAAAGTAAGAAAAAATTAGTCACTATATTTTGCTGTTGGAAGAAACATCCATTTCTCAGAGGTTCTATTTATTTGCTTGTGAGCAAAGAAACTCTGTAGATGTAAAATTAACTACAGGTAGTTTCACCAGCACAAAACACATCAGCATATCCTGTGAATCACAAAGACAAAAGAGATGAGAAGCTTCTCCAATGAGAAGCTTCTATTGTGCCTGTCACAGTTTTATTTTGGTGTCCTGCGTGGCTTCCCCTGCTATTAAAAGTGAACTGAATATTATATAATTTGGCTGTACAGATTGTCTTGAAGACAACTTGCAGTGAAACAGCTTTTCCATGTGATAGCAAAGTGCCTGGGTTTTAGCAAACATGGAAAGATAAGTAATCAGTAAGATCAAGTATTATTCTTTCAAGTATTATTCTTTCTCACTTTTGATCCTCTGCACATACTTTCATTTTCTAGCTAGCTTCCTTTATATTACAACTGCTGTGGGAGGAACATGGCAGGAGAGACTGTGAATATGTTTGTTGTGTTCAGGATAAGGCCAGTCATTTAATAAGCCTTTAAAGGCTACTGCAACTGAAATGTTTAGACTTGGGATCACTAACACAAAGCACACAGAACCCAAAGCCTTTACACCACATTGTCATCATTCCTCTGTATCTAAACTCATACAATAAACATGAAACAAAGTGGCCTGAAAACACTTCTGCGGTTCACCACTGCCTTCTCCTTTTTTTTCTTCTGAAATACCAGCATTTAAGAGGACTTCATAGTGATGATTAGGTGATCACTGGGACATTTAGAAAAAAAATAATTACATCTCAGGTATCAACTTCTCCTCAGAGTGGAAACAGCCCAAATTTCTTACCTACCTGCCTACCTGTAGAAACAGCTTGGCAACATTTAACAGATCACTGAACATGACAAAGAAAGTTGCCTGCTGTGTCATTTCACCTTTAAGATTAATAAAACTAATGGTTTTTGCCTTAGTGAGTTTTATTTCAAGTAAAACTCAGCATACAAAATGACTATATTTATCATGTTTGAGGTAAGAAGTTTCAGTTCTTTTTAATGAGGAGTTCTGTCTATAGCAGTTTTGCAAGCACAGCATGTGAAAAGAAAGCAAATTAGGCTGAGGAAAAGGATCACTGATACCATTCACAGAATCATCAGTGGATACAGAATGCATAGGACTAGATCACTGAAAGAAAAAAAGATGAGGGGAATTGCAGATTAGTGTTGAGCAAAGAAAAGATGGTTTTGGCTTAAATCTTTGGCTTGTCAGAACAAATAGCTATATCTTACCCAAAGCAAATTCCTGAATTCACAAAGATGGAAGTAAATTATGAGTGAATCATGTGAGAAACAGTGTACACAGTTCTTGTCTCTAAAATCAGGAAATTATTCAACTCCTTTTTTAAGTTCTCTCTCAGAATGCTGCAGTTTTAGTCATGAACAGGAAATTCGGAATACATTGAAAACTACAGGGAAAGAAACTGTACAATGAAGAAGTAGTACAAACACTTTGCTAACAAGCAAGGATGGGAGATACAGATGTGCAAACTGCAATCCTCCCCTACTGGAGACTGTAGTTATACTCAGTCCCTTCCACTCTTCTTTCTCTCCAAGCTATTGCAGGACCTGCACTCACAACACCTTTCCTCTGTTTTCTGCATTGTCTCATTTGCTCAGAGATTTCTTTTTGTTTCCTGTTTTCCCTGCAGTTTTCCTTGCAGGCTCTCGGAGGCACTCTCTTCATAGGAAAGCCATCAGAAGGTATTTCAGGATTCATTCTTATCATCTTGATTTTCATGAGCTGGCAGATACATTTTTTAAAGCTTCATTTTCTGGAGTTCACACATCACAAGTTTTCAGTATCTGTAGCCACAACACTTTTTCTCTTTTTGTGGCTGAGCATTCATCTTTTCTGTGGAAACACTCTTGCTCAGTCTCCTTACAAAGACAGACCTTCCCATCTGGTGATTTAGCATGAAGTGCATTGGTATTATGGCAGGTCCATTTGCTACTTGAAAGCCTTCTGAAGAAGTACCAGGCAAAAGGCACTCTGTCAGGTAGGTGCTTTCTTCAGACCAGTGCCATATGGATCATACTAAACTGGAATCCACACGCCTGCAGACTTGTTCCCTGCTAACAGGATGACTGAAAGATCAGAAGCATATCTGAAGTGTGGCTCATGTGCTAAGGACAGGTCTCAAAATGTTGCTGATGATGGTGGACACATCTCAAAAGGTTGCTGCTGATGGGAAATCATTCCTTAACCAAACGGGGTTCTTACAGGGTCGACGAGATATAATATGTGGATTCAGTTCTATATACCTCTTCATCTGGAAATCCAGAAAAATCAACACTGATGAAATTTAAAGAAGATAGCTAGTTTAATAGACCTGAAAATAATGAGTGGGACAAGATAAGCATGCTGATGCATGGTGGTTTATTGAGGAAGAAAAAGTTACAGCCAGAACTAAGAAATACCAGTGCCTAAGAGAGCATTGTCAAGAGCAAGTGGTGTTTTTTTCCTGAAAAGCAGGTACTTAAAGAAAGATTTTATGTCATTGTATTGTATTTGAAGAGCTGATCTTTTGGCCCGAGTGCTAAAATGTCAAAGAAGAGATTAAAGAGGCCCTTACACAGACAAAAGAACAGCAAGAGGAACAGTTTCTAGTTTCTGGGAGCAGGGCTGGTGAAGCTGGTACGACAGTGTTGTCTGCTTATCTGATGTCCACATCCTTTACGGACTGCTAGTAAAATGAAGAGAAAATGTACATGATCTGTAGAGCAATAACCTGCACTGGAGGAACATCTCCCAGAGACCGATTTAAAAATCTCAGGAGATGCAGCTTGTGAAAGATGACTGACAAGGTCCTTCCCATACAATTGTTTTATTCTGGCAAAACATGAAACTAATAGATCCCACATGTCATGCTGTCTTCACATCAAGCTTTTCTGGAAGAAACCCTTCAGCCAAATGTAAGTTATTGGGCAGTGTAACAGTGTCAGAAGCATGTGAGATAGCAGCAAATAGCATAACTGAACAAAAGCTATACCTGTGTCTGAAAAAACACCAGAGAGCAAACAAGAAAACATATATTCTCTTGTGGACAGAGATGTCTGATTCTTCCTACTCTCACAACCGTCTTCTGTAGCTTTCTTGTTTCTGCTTCTCATTGTGTCTCTTCCGTTTCTCCTGATCACAAGAAAGCAGGTTTCCATGTTTAGAAATGGCTTTTACTTCTGCTTGGCTGGCCTTTTCTGGGTAACAGAGGAGACCAGCACGTGCCAGCTGCCAGCACAGTGGTTCTGCTTACAGGATTCACAACCATCTCACTTGATAAGCACATGTCCTCTGTGCTCTCTCCTCCCTTCTCAGGATCTCCCAAAGGACAAATAAGGACCACTTCACTCTCAAGAGAAATTCGTAGAAACTGCTGAGCTTCTTGCTGTGACACAGAGCCACGGTAAACCTCAGCACCTTGCACATTCTGCCCTTAGACCACAGGCACATGCGCACTTCCTACTTCTTATTCAATATTTTGACCACTGTTACATTTTGTGCTGGTCAGTGGTAGGAATACTATTTGCTGGAAACAAAACCTGCAACAGAAAACATCAAGAAAAAGGTAGTGTGAATTAACATGCCTTCCTTTTTTTAGTAAGATAAGTAGGAGTTCGGAAGATCAAACAACAGTGATTGAAAGGAGCCTTCCCTACACTAAAAATCTCTGCAGCTTTTTTCTTCTGCAATTACATAGTGCAACTTGCAATATTACTTATCTGTCAGATGAACTAGAAACGCACTTCCCACACACCCACCAAGTGCCTGCCTCCTGTCTGCTCACTACAGGTAATTCTTTGATTATTTTCTCTGAGATTCAGAAAAGAACAAGGTTCCAGTGTCATGTGAGCTGAGTGACTTCTCTGCTTAACAACATCTCTTTTAATGATTGTTGGACAAGATGAAGCTGCTTTAGCTCAGTAAGTAGTCCCCCAGTGGAAACTGTTACATCTTACATGTTTTTTTTAAACATTGTAAGATGCGTTTAATTCTATTTCTGACTTAAAGGGACTGTCTCTGATGAGCACTGAGGAGAGAAGTACTTGTGATACAATCTAAGGAAGTGGAAGCTTCCGCTAAGAGACACAGCTACCTAGTGATATCGGCTTTATGCAACTGGTGGATATTGCTGTGTGGGTAGCACCTCCCCGGCAGAGCTACCTGACGAGAATCAAGTGATTCTGCACCCTTAGAGCAAAGAAACTTCTTCACATCATCTGAGAAGAAAGGAGGAGAAAAGGTAAAATTCATAAAATGCAATTGCTCAAACATCTGTGTATCATGCACACTCACTATGTGTGTGAATGTAATGCTTTTTCATTTACCTTTTATAGCTATTCAGGTGATTTTTTAAGCAAGTGGGTGTATTCTGTGAGCACATGCTTTTAAGTTTTAAATATATTTAAAGCATTCAAAGTATTCAAATATATTACGCTGAACCTAGATTACATTCAGGTATGTCTGGGTGCAGTTGCTGCAAAGCTGTCATTTCCAGACCATTGGTGTCAGTTTTATACTTGTGATTTGTAAGTCAGATTAAATTCCTCCCTGTGTATAATGGAACAGAACCATAGGCTGGAAAGGTGTAGCGGAAAGGGCTCTAGTTAATGATAGCCAATGTTTGCTGTTATGTAGCAGCAACACACAGGGCAAAGACAAGTAAAGCAATGAAACTCAGTTCTCTTCTGCTTTCCATTCTTAAAGTAAAGACAAAGAGGAAGAACATAGCTCAGGCTTAGAGTTTTGGTATTTTAGGCTAAAAAAATGCCACTTATGATGTGAATAACACACGTGGTAAGAACAGAACTCAGACTTGAATTTCTGGTATGTCAGGCTAAAAGAATTATGCTGTGATGTAAATAACACACAGACTAACAAGTCAGCAATATATTTCCCTGTACCCAAGTTACATCACTTAGAACACTGTATCTGCCTATTAGAAAAGAATATACATATGAAAATGACAAATTCCTGTTATTCATTCAGCCACTGAAAATAGCACTTATTGAAAGCTCATGTCAGCTTTTAGTAAGTGTAATTTCATTGGAAAAGTCTGATGCATGTTTATCACTGTCTTCTTATGGTGACATTTGCCTGATGGGAAAGGTGGGTGAGTGAAATTCTGAACTGCTATGAACAATGACTTTGCTTTTTACTTTGCTCTACACGGGACTTAACCCTCTCTGATTTGACATCTGTGGACCACATCTTTCATTCCCATTTGCTTTCCTCTCACCCATTTGTGCTTGACATGCAAGTTGCACAGTGATGCAAGGACTAAGCACATGCATGCTTAAGGACAGTACCTCATTCAAGTGTGCACATGTCCCATAATGCTTACATAATGTCTGAGAACCTGCAGTGAGATGTGTGCTGAGCTGCGAGTCAGTCACTCGTGATTCAGGTTTGTGGAGTAACCACACAGTCTTGATGCACTGAAAGTCACTGACATTTTTATTCTTCCCTTCTCAGAACTGGGGGAAAAACATGAGTCCTTCAAGTACAGAGTCCCTTGAAACTGAACTCTCAACCTTTTCCGACTATTACGATACTTATAACGATGTCCCAAAACTATGCAGTAAGGAAAATGTCAGGAGGTTTGCAGCTTCCTTCCTACCTGTTCTGTATTCCCTGGTATTCCTGGTCGGGCTTGCTGGAAACATTCTGGTCATCGTGGTCCTCTTCAAATACAAGAGGCTGAAGAGCATGACTGATGTGTACCTGCTGAACCTTGCCATCTCAGATTTGCTCTTCGTTTTATCCTTGCCGTTCTGGACTTATTTCACAATAGACCAATGGGTTTTTGGAACTCCCTGGTGTAAAATCATTTCATGGATCTACCTGGTTGGGTTTTACAGTGGGATATTTTTTATTATGCTTATGAGCATAGACAGATACCTGGCTATCGTTCGTGCAGTGTTTTCCTTGAAAGCAAGGACTGCCTTCCATGGCTTGATTACTAGCCTTGTTGTATGGCTAGTAGCTCTTTCAGCCTCAGTTCCCGAGCTTGTATTTAGAGAGTCTTTTAATGAACGTAATTATACTACCTGCAAGCCAATATATCCTGGCAATTTTACAACATGGAAACTTTTTTCCACTTTGGAAATCAACATTTTAGGGCTCCTAATCCCTTTCATAATCATGACATTTTGCTACTCCATGATCATTAAAACATTAGTTCATTGTAGGAATGACAAAAAGAATAAGGCTGTGAAGATGATTTTTGCTGTCATGATTGTGTTTTTCTTTTTTTGGACCCCCTACAACATTGTTATTTTCTTACAACTGCTGGAATCTATGGGAGTCATTGGAGACTGTCAAGTGAGCAGGAGTCTGGACTATGCTTTCCAAGTAACAGAAATCCTCGGCCTTTTCCACTGTTGCCTCAATCCAATTATCTACTTCTTCATGGGGGAGAAGTTTAAAAAGTACCTGAAGATGCTCTTTAAGAACTGGCAGTTACCTGGGTATTTTTGCAAGTGGTGTGGAGTTCACATAACCTACCACACTGAATCTACCAGTTCATTCCACACACAGTCTACGGGGGATCAAGATGCTCTGTAACACATTTCAGACCAGCCACTGAACTCGGCAGCAAGCAAACTGACAAAAGCAGGAACTTTGTAAAGCTACAAACGCAGATACATTTAACAAAAAGCTAGCGCCGGATAATTACTCACTTCAGCTTTATTTGTGCCTCTAGATTTTCTGAGCATTATTATCCCAAAAGTGAAACGTGAGAGATGGACATGCAAGGTTTCTCTGCTGTGACTAAAATCACTGCTCAGCTCTGGCAAAGCACTGCACAGTGTGGCTTCACTTTCCCCAGCATCAAGACATTGGCCTGCATGGAGTGGCAGAGGTGAGACAGCAGCAAAATATGTTCATTTATCCAAGAAGGATGGTTATTACCATGTTTTTTTATTCTGCAGTTGATCTGTGTAGGACTTGTTCACTTGTGACTCTTAGGTAGCTATTAGCAGTACCTGCTACTGTTAAATGTTTGATTTTGGGGGGGGATGGGGGATGATATACCCTACAAAAATAAGTAAAAGGACAAAATATATTCTCTATGTGCACAAAGACACAAAGCAAAGCCATTACTTTGCGTTGTAGGAGCGTTTTCTCTCAAGCTGACATGTATGCCTATATGTAGGCATATATATAGGCATTTTGAATAACTTTATCACTGTAATTCAGGATAGCAATTCTGTATTTTAATTAACATAGAAAATGTTTTGAATATTTTTGAATAAAAGTGTTTAAGAAAACTTATGAAAACATTTTCCAGCATGTGTGAATAAATTTGAAGTATCCTGGTTAAAAGTATATAATTTAAAATGAAAGTTCTTTGTTCCAAAAGTACTTAACCCCAAGATTCAATTTTCATTCATTGGAGATGTATCTGGCAAAACAAAAGAAAGTAAAAACAGAGACTGTGTAGAAAGGATCTGTCCGAACTTAGAAACCACAAAAAGAATCCTTGCATTTGATAACAGCAAAATGCAAACAGTGTGATGCCCCAGTAGCCACTCACAGGATATTAACCACTCAGAGATCTGAACAGGAAGGAAACTCACACAACAGTGTTTAGATTTTGGCACAAAAATAATTATAAAAGAGGCAAAAAATTAGTAATGTGGTTAAGAGTTGAAAAATATGTATTAGAAGACATTTCTGGTGTGGCTTTTTGCTGGAAAACAACCATTGAGATTACTTATTATAAACCAGATGATTTATTTTGTCACATTGCCAATAATAAAGTGCCTGCTCAGCATTCAGCCAAGGCTGCAAAGAGTAAATAAGGCATTAAAATGCATCAGGAAAGGGCTGAAGAAGAAATGTAAAAATATTGTAGTGCCATTGTACTCATCACTCTAAATAAGAGACATAAGTGGAAGCTCAACCACATGTGATTTCCTTCATGATACAAAACTGAAAATAAAATGCAGTACACTTAAATCTCACACACACATGTATCCATCATAATTAATGTTGGGAATGCACTACCATTAGCAGTTGCTGAGGATGACAAGCAAGGATCTGCGTCAATGTAGATAATAGGAATAGCTGTGGAAGATATTATTTGCAGTAAGAAAGAGCCTTTGTTTCCAAGAAAAAGACTATAAATTCTTACTACTCAAAGCCTTAGAAGCCACTGCATACATCAGTTGGGAAAAACTCATGCAAAGAGTGGGTTAAACCATCCATCACATATTTTGAAAAGGAAAAGGAAGACAAATTTCAAGCCTGAGGTACTTCGAATTCTCACAGGTGTCACTGAAGCCATCATAACGTCCCAAGGTGGCACAGCACATCATCTTCACAGACAGTGGTGCTGATAGCAGGGGCACTGGGAACTGCTGAGCTGTGCACCTGCCTGGTGCACAGACTAACCTGGAAGCCAGACAGCTTCCACTGCAGCTTCTTTTTTCTTGGTCCTACTCTGTGACCCCTCTAGTCAGTAAGAATTAACAGGTCCTTTGGAGAAGCCTTGCTTTCCAGACCAAGGGAAAGGCTGCCTGTGCTGGCCTGGCAAAAACAATGGTCAACAAGGAGCAAGCAAGCTCTAGGCTCTTGACAACCTTGATGAAAGAGAGGGCCAGGGCTAAGAGTGGTGGCAGGGAATGGCTCACAGGCTGGTCCAGGTCTGGGCACACTCTATGGTCAGGGAGGATGCCGAATCTGCTCACATGTGGAATTAATGGGGTGCACCCAGCAGCCATGCAGCGTTGCCACAAACAGAGTAAATGTAGAGCCCCTCTCCCTTGCAAAACTCAAATGTGCCTCATGTTGCCACTTGGCTTTGTGCCCCACAGTCTGTGCACACTTGCCCTTGGTGCAGAGGGTGCCTGGTGCAGCCAGAGCTCCTCACAGGTGAATGTCATCTTGTTCCTCTGTACCAAATAGCCTCTTCCACTTCTCCCAGTAATATTCATGGCTACTCAATGTGTGTGCTGGACAAACAACTGAGCTGAAAGTGGTGCTCTGAGCAGCTTTGCTGAGTTGGGTGCAAAGAGGAGCTCTTATTAAAGTGATGGGCTCAGGAATTCAGGTCCTGGGACTGGAGCTTGTAGAACCTGAATGGCTTCCTCCTCTGTCACCTGAAAAAACACCCCTCCCCCATGCACCAAGCTGCAGTGGATAATGCCACTCTTTTTTTGAGAGAGGGCTTTGAAATCTGCTGATGAGAAAGGACAAGAGAATAGTATTAATACAGACAAAAATAAAGGAGGGATTTTCAAAATGTCAGTTGACAAAGGCATCATTTTAGCTGAACAAGAGTTTCCAGCAATGATGAATGTATGTACAAACCCACTGAACCATGAAAGAGAATGGATAGACATTTGAGTGAAGCAAAGCTGACTCATTCTTAAACCCATATTTTTACATCAAGGTTCCTCAGAAGGCCAGCCTGCATCCTCTCTTCAGCTGTGCTAAGCAGCCATAGAAAGGCAGATGAAGGGGGAAATCAGCAAATTAGATTAAATACAAGTAATGATGAAAAGCTAACAAGAAGTTGATTGGTTGGTTTTCATTGTGCTTAGGCCACCACAGTCACTCCCTAAAAAAAGATGAATTACACATTTACTCTGGAGGACAGCTTCACCCTTTTTAATTGTGAAGAAGCAGCATTGTGGTCAGCAGCCTGCTCCCAGTAAATCTGCTCCTCTCAGTCTGAGAGCCAGTGAGGAATTGCAATTCTCCTTCCTAGACTGTAACTTCTTGTGACTGTGCCAGCACCAACTCTGCACACCTGCTCTGAAGGGAAGCACAATTCCACAGGCACCACAGTGCTCCTCTGTTACCAGGATGCTTCTAAACTGCCAGCAGGGATCTACACCACACATTTTCCTCCAGTAGATCTTATTTATTTGTACTTTTATCCAACGTCTCTCTCTTAACGCAGTCAGAGACCAACTTCATCACATCCCACCTCTTATGCCAACATCTCCATCTGACTTGATTTACAGTTAGAAATCAAATAGTAATGTCAATCAAAATGATAATTAAAATAGTGCTTAAGGCAATGCTCACTGAAAGTTCAATTTTGCTACTCCAGTCATGAAAGGAGGAGACTAGAAATGATACTATAGTGGTGAGATTTCTAGCATTCGTATAAGTGATAAGGCCATTCAAAAGAGAAATAGTGGTGGCTGTATCTGCAATCATCTTACTGTGACACAGCAATGACATAGGTAGGTGCCCATGGCAGCCATGGAGAAATCACTCCTAAAGCAGTGAGCACTGCCACTGAGGACACACCAAGTTAGAAGCTCCCAGGACAATTTTCTTTTTCACAGTAATCCAGCAGCAATGTCCATCACAAAAATGAACAAAATCCCAGTTTATGGGACAGTCATTGAGGCAAAGCCACTTCTCACAGAACTGAAGCTGAAAAAGGAAGAAGCTCTTTATCTGTTTCAGACTATCAAAATCAAGTCCTCTATGTAAATGCAACCCAAATACAAGGTTGATCAATGGATCACACTCCTTTAGTTTTTGTGCTGTTTTTTTCTATTCTTTATTTCAAGTCATTTTTGAGGGGTTAAAGTTTCTCTGGGTTTTAATTTCTAGTTTCAAAATGAATAACAGAACACATCCAATTTAAGTAGCTCTGTAACTGCACACTGCAAGCTTTTTGTGAATTCAGGTGTTGCAAAATAAAACAAGGCACAAAGAATTTTTTAGAATTCCAAGAAGATGTTTGTTTGCTTGCATTTAACAACAATGGCAATTAATCAAGAATCTGATCTGCAAGAATCTGATCTTTTTCCACAGATATGAAATGCTCATAAAAAGTACTTTTGGTGAGTAGACAGACAACAGAGACTGAAAGAAGATTGACATTACCAGATGTACTATTCTTCTCAAGAGAGACCAGTGGCATTCAAACAACATTATCCAAGAAGGTCCAAGCAGCCAAGTTCAGCAAGAGACTTTGTACCTGGGGCAGTGACTGGAACAATGGGTGGACATCCCTGCATGAGAAGCACATTTGTTTCTTTTGCACAGGAACTTTGCACTCTTTAAAGTATCTCCATAGAAGTATTGTGGTTTGGGCAGGACAATGGAAGTGAGGGGCCCTCCCTAACATTTAACCTGTCACCATTACTCACACAGAGAGCAGTACTGGCTCCTAGTAACACAAAAGCATGCTAATCAAAGTGACGAAAGACCACAACACATCTCTGTACTTGTAATGCTGTGAGCGAGGAGGGGTTGGAATAAGCCTCTGCTTTTACCGAGAGTGTCTCTATGGCTTCTGAGAGATCACTTCAGCCAGCACTGCTCTGGTGCTGTACAGAACGGCTTTCCTCACACCTGAGCTGGTGTCAGGCACAGTTCTCACTCACCCACTGAGCCGGATTAGCCCTGGCATCTCCAGAGACAAAGAACTCAGAGGCCCTCTCTCCTGGAAGTTCCAGACATTTATTTCTGAAGGGGTCCAAGGTAGAAAGAGGGCAAGATGGCCCCAAGAGCTCCCAGTTATAGGGACGATCTGGGGCCAGATAACAAGAGGCGGGGAGAAATCCCCTTAACCAACGGGGAGTAGGGAAGGGTAGGATTTAGGGTCAGGTTACAAAGATAGGGGATTACACAGTTCTGGGGAAAGACCATTGTGTTTTCCAGGGGGTGCTTAGTTTAGGAGGTTTTCCTGCAGTGGGGTCCTGCAGGGTTGGTGTGATCCACCGCCACATACTTGTTAATAACCAGCAAACTGAAATTTGACCACAAGTAAGACCATGACCACAGACTGAGTGTGTCGCCTTTTCTGCTATTAAAGTATGTGGGAAAGCAGAAAAAAGTGCATAGAAGGAAGATAAGGATGGATTTTGCTGTTGCTTATGCCCTTTTTGCTCATTCACAAGCACTGGGAATGGAAAGAAAATACATCTGGCTGCTTACAGGGGGCAATGATGTGTTCTGCAGGTCCTCCAGACAAACAGCACTGAGAAGCTGCAGAGAACAGGTCTGCCCTTGCTATCAAGAATCTTGTTTATGCTTTGTAGAATAGCAAAACCCATAGTATGAGCTGTCACACAAAACCCTGCAATCCTACAGAGATGGTGCTGAAGAGTTTACAAAAGGAAAGAAAAGAGAACTTTGGATTCTGGCTGTTTTCTCCTCAGTTCTGCTTTACCAGCCCATCATTGCCTAATGGAGGTCACTACCTTCTTCCTTTCCACAGAAATATTAGGGAACCTCCAAAATCTCCCATGGGGAGGTTGATGTCTGCCTGCTCCTGCTCTGATTTTTGCATGAACCTCACACACCACCACTTCATCTCCATAGTTACATGGAGTCAATCCATTCACTTCCTCACTTGCTTAAGCTCACATTCTCCGCACACAGAGGTCACACAGTGGGATGCCCATCTTGTCACGGCACTGCAGAATGATTTACTTTTGACAAGGCAGTTTCATGAAGATGCCCCTGATCATTGCAGAGAAGTTTGACTGGATGACCTTTAAAGGTCCCTTCCAATCCAAACACTTCTACCACTATAAGAAAATCTGGAAAGAGCAGATTTTTGGTGGCAGGTGTGTTGGCTAATGACCAACACCTTTTAACCCAACACTTTTGGCTGCATTTTCGTTTAATCTTCAGATTAAAGCTATTTTAGAGCAAGCAAAGCCTAAAAGCCTATTTGTCAACATTACTGAAATAAAATATTTCATTAATTCTGCTCTGAATTCTTATTGTAATTTTATTCTGATGGGGGAAATAATTTCAGAAGTCGTCATGTAACCAAAAATTGTAGGAAAAATTCAAGGATTTTTCTTATTTAACATACTTAAGCAGTTTTAATAGAATAAATCTACTANAGAGTTTACAAAAGGAAAGAAAAGAGAACTTTGGATTCTGGCTGTTTTCTCCTCAGTTCTGCTTTACCAGCCCATCATTGCCTAATGGAGGTCACTACCTTCTTCCTTTCCACAGAAATATTAGGGAACCTCCAAAATCTCCCATGGGGAGGTTGATGTCTGCCTGCTCCTGCTCTGATTTTTGCATGAACCTCACACACCACCACTTCATCTCCATAGTTACATGGAATCAATCCATTCACTTCCTCACTTGCTTAAGCTCACATTCTCCGCACACAGAGGTCACACAGTGGGATGCCCATCTTGTCATGGCACTGAAGAATGATTTGCTTTTGACAAGGCAGTTTCATGAAGATGTCCCTGATCATTGCAGAGAAGTTTGACTGGATGACCTTTAAAGGTCCCTTCCAATCCAAACACTTCTACCACTATAAGAAAATCTGGAAAGAGCAGATTTTTGATGGCAGGTGTGTTGGCTAATGACCAACACCTTTTAACCCAACACTTTTGGCTGCATTTTCGTTTAATCTTCAGATTAAAGCTATTTTAGAGCAAGCAAAGCCTAAAAGCCTATTTGTCAACATTACTGAAATAAAATATTTCATTAATTCTGCTCTGAATTCTTATTGTAATTTTATTCTGATGGGGGAAATAATTTCAGAAGTCGTCATGTAACCAAAAATTGTAGGAAAAATTCAAGGATTTTTCTTATTTAACATACTTAAGCAGTTTTAATAGAATAAATCTACTACATTGCTAAATAAGTAGCTTAGTACACATATCCACAGGAATGTACCAGAATATAGGAAAAAAGCTAGCATTAGAAGCAAAATTTTAGTGAAGTGATGAATGCTGAAGACTACTGGACAAAAATACAATTTTTTGCTGTGTTTTTTTTTATTTTTTAAATCTACTGCCTACAGTGTAAAAGACTACAATATTTCATAGACTCTCAACATGAGACTATGTGGATAAAATTTAAACAATGAAACATCATATTAGCCTTTATAAAAGGTCAGTTCTTAAATGAAAATTATTTAACAATTTGCATCAGAGACTGAGAAAGCAAGGTTAGTACTAGATACACAAGATTCTGCCAAATTTTAATTTGCATTATTTTTTTTTCTTATTTGCAGGAATGGGTTTGCACAGAGGCAGAACAACTATTAATAGGTCATAAACACAGGGAAACAAAAAAAAAGCTCACCTTTTCTCTATGGTAATTCACAATGAAGACCTCAGTCATAATATGATATGACTGAACGTGGCCTGAATTTTCAGGAGGGCACATGCCCAATTCTTGCCATACCAGCATAATTCAGTGGGTATACATAGGTTTCCAGGTTCCTGGAAAAAGGTTAAAAAAGCTCTAGAATTGTCAGCTAATTGTACAGAAATAACTGTGGAAGAGCTGATACTGCCCAACACTGGAGCAAATAAGTAGCTAGTATCAATGTTAATTTTAGTAGCACCTAAAAAGTTTGCCATGTTTTCCAGACCTGAGGCCACAAGATTCCACAAAGTTACTGCTTTGGCAAAAGCAAAATGAAACATAGTAAAAAAAAGACATTAAATGAAAGAAAAGTCAGTGAGATCCTCCACAGCAAAAGCCACAGCTGCCTGGCCAAGGAATGTCACAAGGTGTGAGCGTACTCCAACAAGAGCAGTGGCTGAGGACCTGCTAGGCGAGACTGACTCACCAGCCAGATGTGACATTTGAATGAAAGTGTGTTTCTCCTTTGTGACAGCAAATGCAGAAAGTCCCACGCAGACAGTGATGTGATGCTGTGTGTACCTGGTCCTCGTTGTGCTCGTGCAGACATTGGTCATGTTTAGAAAAAAAAATCCATGTTTTTTTAACATTAGCTTACTAGATGGCCTCCACTGTCTGCACTGGCTTCCTTATCAGAGTGGTGCAGACTTAAACCAGGCACAAGCACCCCAACGATGCCCATCAGTACCTATTTATCAGTCAATACGCCCAAAACAGGCTGTAGTATCCCTGTCCTATACTTCTCCCTGAAAACAAACAAAGAAACATAAGCTGGATCTAAGGTTTGACCCTTAGCTTTCCCAGGGATGTTGGTCAATTTAACTCTTGCATTTGCCACATAGAAATTGAAACTCTGCCCTCCTTTGTAAAACAAGGCATATTGCAGATGAAAAGTACTACAATTAAATAGTATAGAAACAAAAATCTGTGTATTGCTAGATTCCTTGCTTTGTCTCAAGACATCAAGAACCATGCACTCTCATTTACTCACAGCCCAGAAACTTTCATCTCCTTCCACACAAGATGAAAACAACTTCATAATGCATTATTCTAAACACAAGTCTTCAGTTTTGAGAAGTTTCTTCCCAGCATTTCTCAGTCAGTGGCTGACTGTCCCAAATCATGAAGGTTTGAAGACTAAACCCCCACCCCTTTTTAACTTGCTTGCCTGATTTACTTGAGGTTTTGACATTTGTAATCAGCAGGGGGTTTCACCAATTTGCATGAACACACTAAAACAGGTAACAGGAAAAAACAAAGTACTTTGCAAGAAAGAACAGGAACATTCTTTCCAAGCCAAACCAGGATCACAATTTCACACCAAAAGGTCTACAGCCTGACAATAAATAAGCAATCTCCCAAATCAGAATACACTATGGAGCACCAACAAAGGCCATTGAACAGAGCTGATACTTTAAAGTTATTTCAATTGCTGTACCCCAGTTTGCCTTGCAGAGTGTGAACTTCAGAGTTTTGGGGTGTTATTTTTGCAAACTGAGTCATGGCAACTGAGCAGCTGAATCAGCAGTCAAAGTTGAGACTCTTCTACTGAAAAGAGCTTAAAAACACTGAAATTCCAGCACAACTTTGTATGAAAAAAAGATTTCACGCTAAAGTTTCAGGAGCTGAAACTCAAAAAGAGATTATCAGATATGCTCTATTTCAAAAGATGACACAAGGTTAGATGGACCTTAGGCAAACTCAGTGCCATTATTTTTATACGAAAAACAAAGTTATATTAAATGAGAAAAAGACAACAAATGCAACAAAAAATATAAGTTGAGCTCTGTGTATTTTCAAAGTCCTCAGCCTCTGAGACAAAAGAGTTTTTGTGTGCTGTGCCAGATCCTTGAAAAACTCAGAGAGGAGAAACCTTGGGAATCTCTGAATCCTCTTTCACTCACCTTGCAGGACAAAACCAGCATGGTTATGTGCCCAAAGAAGGTAGTTGCTCACCAGAAACCACAGTGAAAGCAAACCAGGCATCACCCAACGTTATTTTGTGAACAGCTGAAAATAGTGATGCCTATCAACAACCAACAGAACCAGCATGGTTTCTACCTTGCACAGCTAAAATGGAAGAAAAGACAGTGACAAGCAGGTGGGGAGCAAGGACCAGCACAACCGGTACTGACGGGCACTCCCCATCTTGCAGTTAGGCAGATTTTTATTAGGATTTGGATGTATTTCCCCACTTCGCACATCCAGTCAGGGGAGCTGAACCTTTACTCCTGTTCACCTCCCTTCTTTCATCTAAAAATTCTCCACTTGTAGCTAAGGAATCTGAAAACTACAGAGCTCAGCATCATTCACCTTTGCCAGTTTATTGAGATGCAAGGTCACAGCCTGTAGCTGGAGGTACCAGAAGGAAAATTATTTTCCTTCCCTTCTCCAATGCCAACCTGCTTAGTTTAAAAGAACAAAAAAAAACAAAAAAAAACCAAAAAACCCCCAAAAAACCAAAAAATAAAACAACAACAATAAAAACAGAAAAAGAAAAACAAACAAAAAAGCCCAAAACAAAAAACCTAAAAACAAAAAAAAGGAAAAGAAAATCCAACACAAAACCAAAACCAACAAACAACCCACCCTTTACCCAACATATTATTATTCTTTCCCCTCTGTCTTCACTAGGCTTCACATCCAGATCATGTTTTGTAACACTGAATATTCTTTTTTGCTTGTATCTCCATAATGCTTAAACACTGCTTGTTACAGCGCTTTGTACTGTACCTGCAGTAACAAGAGAAACAACTTTCATGCAAGTCAAGTATGCTACTATTGTAATCTCTTTTCAGTATCTTTGAACAGACTGAGTTTTTGAGAATTTATTTAAAAAAAACCCAAAACCACAACAAAAAGCCTTTTGGCTGATTTCAGCATAGGTAGCTTCTATTCTTGCTTCCAAATTACTGGCATCTGTCCAAGTCCTCCTTATTCCCTAGGACGGGTGAACAAGTTTAATTTTGGGGTGGTAAGGGTATGTGGTCCCTCTTACCACAATAGATATTAAGAGGAATACAAAATTTGGCTCATCCATACAAGACCTACTTTTTTTTTTTTTTTCCCCAGCACCTTTGGAGCCTTTGAATCAAAGCAAACAGACCTGAGAGGTTAGACTAGAAAAAGTTTAAAAAGGGCAGCTTGTTACTAGCTGTTTCTGCTGAGCTTTCTTCTATTTCAACATGAGCTAGATGGACTCAGTGCTTTATTTAAAGTCATATCTGAAAGTGTCTCTCCTCAGCTGCAGTCAAAAGACTCATATTGTCTTAACTTCAGCTTTTGGAGTAGATACTGATCTGGATCAAAGGACCAACAAAGCAACACAGATGGGGATGCAGGGTAGCAGAAGGCACCACTTAGACAATATCTTCCAGGAAATCATGCTAACACTTTGTGAGTTCAGTACCAGGTTCTTGGGTTCTTCAGCACACCGGATCTACCTATTCATTATTAGTACAGACCACATCCTAAAACTGAGGGGAAAAAAGCAGAACAGCTTAAAAGAAAATATGTAAAGTGTATGCAGGATCCAGACTGATCTCTTAGAATTTAAAGTCTTCCAGGAAGCCTTGATGGTACAGCAGAGTGTTTCAACATCCAGAAATAGAATTTAACATGGAGGAGATGAGAAAAGAGTGCAAATTTTTCTTCTGCACAGTTTCTATCTTATACCATTTCTGTTTGCTGTGAAAAGAGCAACCAACATTTTCAGCAAACAGGAGAAAGGTCAAAAGCTCAGCAACAGGCAGGGCATGAAGAAGGACCAAGCTAACATGTTCTTCTTCTTCCTCCTCAACAGTCCTACCTGTGCTTTGGACAACTCCTTCACCCACAGCACAGGAACAAGACCAGATCCTGCAGCCACAAGACACAACACACAACAGCAGTTCACCTTCTGCCAAGCCAAGTACTTTGGACAGTGCTGTTGGACAAGTCCACAGCCAGGGCAGACTTCTGGCTAAATTTAGACTAGAGATCCATAAAGAGTGTTCACTCTGTACACCTGTCTTGGTTTGAAGAGAGGTGTCTGCTAAGGAAGATGGGAACCTTCCTTAGAACCCACAAATTTGAACCCCCTTCCCTCC
>VZTX01016908.1:64341-121990 GCA_013400915.1 Pardalotus punctatus
CATCTGCTCTCCCCTCCCCACGCCCAGCTAGCTCTTTGTCTCTTACAAAAGGAGTTAATAGACCTTAAGTATCCAGCCATTAGTAACCTAGTGCCAGGAATGGGGAAAAATTCCACACCCCTCAACCTCCAACAACACCTGACCAAGATCGGTGGAACTTGAGAAAAGGAACCTCTGAATGAAATTCGGAAGAAAGGAGACAGGCATAATCAAGCTGGAAGCACAGGCAACTTTATCCAGCTTGCAAACTAGCAATGGATAGGCGGAAGGGTTGGAGATCCACTCCATTTTAGACAAAGACATACTGAAAGAAATTTTTTTAGTTTCTCTACACATAAGGCTTCCCTACTGTGAGAGGAAGAACCAGCAAGAGTTCACGAAGAATGAAACAGGAAATATGTAAGAATTTCTTAGCTACAGCATCAGAGGGATGAGTTGCTAGGAATTTGCCCACTATGAGCCCAGATCTGTGCTCTGGCCCACAACTGCAAACACTGAAAATGCTCAGTTAATATTAGTATAGAAGCACAAGCCCTACAGAAGCACCAAGTTTAATAAAAATAGTGCATATACTTACACTGAAAAAGAAAATTAAACAGGAAAATCCTTTCAGACCACAGATATTGGCTTCATTTTCCTACTGAATTTGCACTGGTATTCAACAGATCCACTCTACTTAACAAAGGCACCTCCAGCTGGAGTTTCAAACTCAATTCCCAGTTCCATTAGGGAGATGTTTTTTCCCCTCTCTTGTCTACCAAAAAATTTTAAAAGGCTAAGTTATGATCATGAAGCTGCAAGCACAACACCAACGTGCAAGACAGCAATCTTAGCATGATGCTGGCACAGGGTCTGCTACCAACATGTGCTGGGGAGTCTCAGGAACACAACTGTGCTTCCCATTCCAACTCTATGATGGAGTTACATGTGGCACCTTCCTAAGACCCTGGCTTTGGAGTTCTGTATATACTTGCCTCCTGAGCGACAGGTGTATGTGCTAAAGCCCAAAACAGGAATTCTTAAATACATCCCCAGTTCTTTGGCCACACCATGTATCCTAGTCAAAGGGGATTGCATTACCTGAAATAAGCCCTGGTTCTGTGAAACTCCATGAGATAAAACAGAGCTTCAAGATTTCCACCAAGCAGGGGAAGGTCACTACTGCCATATTTAATAACATAACAAGCAACAGGGAATATCTTCTGAACAGGGATTTTAAAACATGCACACTTTATGCAGCAAAAGCATAACCAAGACCCCTGTGATGTACTTTTCCAACATTTTTTCATTCAGCCCATAGCATCAAGTCCCAGGATAATCTCTTCCTGACCAATTTTGCCTTCTCATTGAAGGAGAACCATTAAAACAGATCCCATTCTTCTGTAGTTTCCAGTTTCTTCTGCCACATGATCTCTCAGCCAGCACCTTGAGGTTAACTGTTATGCCTTTAAGTCCCAGCCTGCAAAACAACTTTCTTGCAACTCAGAAATTTCCATAAAAAAAAGCTGTAGCACCTGGACTAAGTCATTCAGGAGCTGGTTGCCCTTTCACATCCTTGCCAAGTCTTCTCTGTTACCCTGCACCCCTTAAAATTTCTCTAAATCCAGTCCACAGAGAGATAAGAAGGTAACAGAGAGGGCACAAAACAGCCTCAAAGCACAAATGCATATTTTGTGTTGGCTGTAGACAGTGAAAGTGATAACTGGCTTACATATAGCAATGAAGATTTCAGTTAGCTTTTGACAAGTTTCCCAATAGTAAACATTAGAATAACTTGCTTAGGAAAGACTGGAGTCTTCATCACAAGAAATCTTCAAGACTAGGTTAAAGAAACACAATGAGAATACTTAAGATACAAATGACATTGCCTTAGGGTACAGATGCATAGGGCTAGATCATCTCTCACAAACCTTTCATCCTGTATTAGCTGTTAAAATGTTGTTTGCAGTCTGGAAAAGATACATCCAAGAACAGATTAAAGACAAAATATGGGGACTGCACATCAATCATCAGCACCTTTGGGAAGTCATGTTAGAGCATTTGCAAGCAAAAGAACCCGAAAATTATGAGCAACTGCAAAGTCATGTAATAGAAAAACATTCTCTTTCTGCTGGTACAGACAAAAATGGTCAGTAAATAACCAGGCTGCGGCTCAGGCTAGGATCTGTCAGCACTGTGAGCTATTTGCTCAAATACAAATAGATTTTCAAGAAAAGTTTCCTTGGAAAAGTGTGGGAATATCCATTTTGCACATACAGAGACACTGTTGTCCCTAGTGGTCTCAGTGTATCTAAAATGAGGATACAAGGAGACTACAATAGGTTGTCATCCACCTGATCATAGCAAAGGGCCCAAGTTGTTCCAAAGAGAATAGATTGCTTTCCTTTGCCATCCAAACTCAGGGTTTAGTTAACAGGTCACCATCTCAGCCTGCACAATACAGCATCACCTCCTTCAGAGCACACTGCAAACCACAGAACTATCCTTCATCTGTAATTGCCATTTCTGAGCACCTGACACATATCTGTCAGGTGGACAGTGCTTGCTGTCCAGTCAGAAGGATTATTTCTATTCACTTCTGCAAGTATGCAAACCGTGCAAACAAATCAGTATTTCATCAAAAAACTGCAAAAGAAAACAACAGGCATTGTGATACTTCCAAGGAGACTGGAGAGATGTCTGCACCAGAGGATTACAAAAGGCATGGAGAGTCTAAAGGAAGACAAGGTCAAGGACTAGAAAATGTTGATCAACACTTAGTAAGATTTTAGTATTATGAAAGAATAGTCTCATAGATAAGTTAAGAAATAGAATTCAACTACATAGCACACTGCCAGTTCTTGTTCTTCTATTTGTTCACTCATCCCAAATAATCATAATTAAAGGCCTTCATTCATGCATAGGCAGGATTACAGACTGTTTACAAACCTCACTCCAGAACTGAAAAAAAATAAATCTGTGCTAAGATGAGCCACTACAGCTACTCTATGGGTAAATTTCAAAGGGCATCACCCTACAGAATTGCAAGGATCAGCCTACCTTCCAGATGGGACCAGTGTAAAACCTCTGTTTTTTACAGACTGATTCTCACCAAATACCAGACTTGCACTGTCTGCCAAAATCAGAGTATGCTGTGCTCATTGCTCAGCTCCTGTGTAAGCAAAGCACCTGCAAATTCCCAAGGAGATGCATCAGGAAAGATTTGAGGATCCACAGTTTTAGCATTAGAAATACTCCTTGCCAGGCCTTCAGGAGGCATGTGGCTCCACCAGAGAGACCATCCCATTGAACTCTAGCACATGGAATAGTTCATACAACTACACCCCAGATACTAGCCAGGGGTCTGACTGCTTTCACACATTGCCTTTCAAAAACAAATTTAAACTAGACCCACCAGTGCCTTGCCCACTGGGTCAAGGTGAGCCAGGTAACTCCTCATGGCCCCTCTTCTCTTAGGCATTTGCCCACGGTCAGAAGAGTTTCTTCTGATTACATTTCCACCTCAGACATGGCTGAACAACATTTGAGGATAGGTTAAAATAACTGACCAACCTGAGGCTGCAAAGGAGCAAATGCCACGTTGTCCTGTTTTGTATCACACTCAGTCCCAGCAGGACTGCATGTCAAGGCTAGGAAACTTAGGGTAAGTCCCAGCCACACAGTAGCAACAGTGGTGTGGGCACAGTGCCCCAGTGTGGGCACAGGCAGGGCAGAACACGCAGCTACAGCACCTGTAAATGCATCCTTGGGTAAAGCAGCAGCAACTGGCAACAGGTTCTTCTTGCTAGTGCTGTACTCTGAATGTCCCTGTCACAGGCACCTCCCCTCTGCGTACTCAAATACAATCTCCAGCAGCATTTCCATGTAGGTAGAAGACGATTAGGAATCAGGGCCAGAACTTTCAGCTCTTTTCTGTAGACAGGAGACCACTTCACTGAAAGCAGTAAATAGACAGGTGTGCTAAAGAACCTCTCTAGAGCCCTACTTTAAAAACTTTAAACCCATTTTTTCTGTGTTGTTATTGTTATCCTTAGATCTAATCAGATGTTTATAATTCTTGATGCAAAGCCTTTCTACTGGTAATATCCCACTCTTATGGTGAAAAGTTATGGATGACACTACGTTTCCACAAGTACAAAGTAAACTGAAGTCAGAGTGAGAACCAGGAGTTCCACTCCCCTAACAGCACTAACTTCCCTAAAAATAAAGATACTCCCAGCTGTTAAAGTACTGAGATTAAATAATACATGAATAGTACTGTCATTCTGCACACTCCAACCCACAAACCCCATAATTAGTTAAAAACTAATTCTGTTTAATCCCTTATTTTCAAGGCCTGGCTCTGAGATAATTAATACTTCATAATTAACTGCATGAAGAGCACATTCCAGGTTCTCCATAGGGATGGTGCCAAGAAAGAAAAAAATCTGGGGTCAGAGCAGACTACTTCATTCCAAGAATCAAGCATGTCTGGGTACTGAATACACAGCCCTCAGTCACTGGAATTGGCATTTGAGGTGAGAATTTAAGAGTAGAACCTCTCTGTCTCAGATGAGCTACATTTGTCTCCTTTGAAAGTCCACCATACACATCAAACATGTAACAGAAATGAAGTGAGTGGTGCTCTTTTTCACTCTCATCTCTGGTAACAGTATTGGTCCTCACCACAAGAAATAGCCAGGTTTTTGCACCGGCCATCTCAGAAAAGGGTGGCACCTCCAGTGTCTACTCAGCCCATTACAGCTACTTCATTTGGCTTTACTTTGTACACATAAGACAGAATATAGATGAGACATCAACAAGAATAACTCCTCACCCACAGAGATGTTACAATCTCATTTCTCCTTTAATACTGCTCATAATTCTTTCTCATCCCTTTTTTTCCTTCTCAAACACACAGAGGAAGAATTTAAATAACCATTTTAATAACGTCAGAAAAAAATCAAAGGAAGAAATCACAGATTATGAAAATAACTGATTCCATCATCTTCTGTTGTCTAAATATCACCACGGAATTTGCATAACTGACACCAAAATCACAGGGATCAAATAGAAGATTCTGTCTGCAGAAAGTCAGCTGTACAGTGTCTGTACATCTTTGCAAACATCAGGCACTTACAAAGACCATCAGTTTACTGGAACAAAACAGGGGATGTGAATTAATGACTAAAAGAGAAATAAAATTATTTAACTTAAAGCATTCCACTTCCAGAGTGCTGGCATATGAAAAGCAGGTATTCCATGCCCACTAGGAAAAATATAGAAATAAAACAAAAAAACCCAATCCAAAACAAAAAAATTAAAGGAAAAATTGATCATTTTAAAACCACATTCTGCAGGCAGGTTCCAACAAAGCAGCCTAAATTTTACATATGTCCTTGCACTTATCAATTTACTTTAAGTCCTCAGAGACAGCAATAGGGAAGCAGTAAACTGGTTTTCTAAGGGGGGACAGATCCAGACTACAAGCTCCCTCTCCATGTTACTGCTGTTTGGACCAGCTGGCATTTGAGTGTTCTCTTCCACAGTTTTCCTCACTGCTCCTGTAAGAAATCAACTCAAATTTTCCAAAAGTCACTTGCATTAAAAAAATGAGGTCCACTCAATATTGGAAGTAAGCCCAATCAGACTAAAAAGATGTTGACACTCTAACCCAGTGATTAAGGAAGCTGAAAATGTCTTGTCTATTGGCAGCTCTAACTTACTAGTCCACTTAAGTGAAACCAACAAGGTAGTGGGGGCTGCACACCCCTTTTGTAGGTTCCTCTCCAGTTGCAAAACATGGTAAAAAACAAAAGCATAAGAAGGTTACTGCAATGTAAGCAGAGTACAAGGACTACAATTTTACTAGACTGATGGAAATATTACCTTCCAGTTGAGTTCAATTTCACACTCCAAGCAAATTTCAAAGCTCCAGCTTTTATTTTTAAAAAGAAATTCAATATTTAACTGAGAGATTAAAAAAAAAAAAAGGTCTTTAAAGAATTTAAGATGTTGCCTCACCTAAACAACTTCCCTTTTTCAAATACTCAGTGTTAATTAGTATGGTTTGAGGGAAGGGAGGCAAAGGGGGGGGAAGACAAAGAAATACTCAAATCTTTATAGATGGCTCATCCATGGCTCTCTAACAAACAGTGGGGGTCTATAACTTTCATGCTGTAGGGTTGCATTGATACTAGGTTCGTCGACAAATTCTATTTCGCATGCATGGCTGCTGCAAGGAGAACGCTCCAGCTCCAACACTGTGATGTTGTTTGGCTCTGAGGCAACAAGTACATTCCTTGGAACATAAAGGGTCATCTGAGGACCACGGGCTGGCCAGTAGCGACCAAGATTAAAGCCATTGATCCAAATTTGTCCCTGTTAAGAGAAAAAGAAAAAACAACATTTTAATAATTTGTCAGAGATGAAATGACAAAATAGATTTAAGCATAACACTCTTGATATAGTAACTGAACACCCTTTATCTTTCATTTTGATTGAACACAAGGATAGAAAATCTGTACAAGAAAATGTTAATGACAGTCAAAGGAATCTAAATTCCCTGAGCAGTTAAAGCCATCACTAATATTTTTTTTTACAAAGTGGTAAAATACTGCAGTAATTCCAAATATGACAATACTTAGAAAAACAACTGCATGTTCCTTGCATTAATTTTTGTCCCAAGTTGAAGACCAAAACTAATCTGAAAACCATGTTTGCTTGAAGCTAGTTGTTAAAAGGAGAATGAACTCATAGAAGAAAAGAGCAGATTCGAATGCTCTTATGGCTCTCTGTACAAATATAAGACTACACTACCTTGGTAGTCCCTGTTCTCTGATTTCAAGGGCAAGATAGGGCTTATCTCGACACATGAAATTCAGATGTCTCTTTTACTTGTAACAGCTCAGTCGACAAAAGTATTTGTGAAATCACACTGCAAGAAAGCACTGTTGTAGTTACATCCAACCATTAAAATCCTTGGGGATCTGCTAGTATTATTTGAAGTTCAATGAAATTGTGGTTAACTTGGCATATAAACTCTTAAAATTGCTTTTTAGAGTTGAGGTGGTCAGAACCCCTAGTTCAAAATATTGTCCTAATATCACAAATACCTTAAGTTCAAAAGATTTTTTAAAAAAAATGGGCAAGAAGAACAAGGAAAAAAGTCAAAACACTAATTTATGTACCACAAAATAGAACACTGAAGTGGCATAAATGCAGATTTTTCCAGAAGTCTATAAACTGGCAGGCTGCAGAATATTTAGTGAAACTGTAAACTGACTCCTACTGAGTTGAGCTGAGTCTTGGTTATTAAGCTAGACAGAAGGGAGCATATACAGCTAATTTGTATAAGTAATTTGCTTTTTACTCCTCCAAAGTGTCCTTTCACTGTATGTCAAACAAGAGTTCAGTGTCAAGAAAAGGGATGGGAACAGATTACTATCCGTATTAGCCCCTCTTGCATTGGTCTTTGGTAATCAGAATATAAAGGAAAACCAAACAGACTCATAGCATGGATGCACACTGATAAATATAATAAAATTTTCTGAATCAGTGGAAAGTACGACTTTTATTGCATTCAGTGATTTCTAAAGTTGTCTGGGATAGCTGAAATCAGAATATTTTAACACGATTTAAAGAAGCACAATTGTAGTATCACAAGTATTGCCGTTCAAGCTGCTTTAGCAGTATTTTTCTTGTGTTTCCTTTTCAGGTATTTATGAAAACAAATTTTATGAAACTCACAAGAGAAACTTTTTAAGGAGTCAGTGATGTACAAACACAGTTGAGTTATTTCGCCTCTGTATCCACTTCCCTGGTATATGATCCTATCTTGCACTGTTCTGCCAAGGTGTTAATAAACCTTGACCTCAAATGTTTGGGTTTTTTAAAAAAAATCAAGTTTATTCAGGCTCACTACTTTCTGTAGTAGCTTAGAAGAAAGTATGGTATGAATGCAAACTCCCCCCACACAAGATGGATGAGTGAGTGCACCCACTAGACAGGTGCCCTCCTCCCACAGAGAATGACAGTAACCCGTGGGAAGTAGGTGTTTACTGTAGGAATCAACTGCATTAGAATTCTGATGCAGGAGATACGATCAGACAGGTCTCTGTTTCTTAATTAGTCACTGGTTGTAACTCATTTTTCCAGAAAAGCTAACAACTCAAACTTCTCAATTACAAACTGGCTTTATTAACATTGAAGTTTCTAAAGGCTGCACACTCGGGTATTTGTACACCCTAAACCAGAAAATTATGACACTCTATACTTTACTAATAACAAATATGTCCCAGACAAAATAAAATCATCTTCACTAGCAAGATTTATTTTAGCAGGTACAGCAGCTAGTAGTGCCCATGGTTCTACAGAAATAAAGAACAGTCCTGACTCAAATCCTCTTTTCTGTTGAGGAAAAAGAAGGCCCAGTAAATCTAACCATTCACTCAGAGGCATGTATGCTGAAGGGCATTGTGATTCTTCACATAAGGGTGGAGTAAGTTTTATTACTAGTGAAGGGTTTAAAAAGCACTGAAGGCAAGCAAGCTACAACAAAGGTCATGACTGTTAATGCTGCACCCTTCCTTCCAGGCTGTCCATCACACTATATTCCTTGCCTTTGCAAAGGCAGAACAAGGACTTTAAGTTTTCTTGGTAAGTGTTGTTTCCATGGTCTTTCAACTACTCAAGTAGGCGGGTTTTAGCCCCTGTTAAGAATCCCTCTCCACACTTGGGCAATTTACACAGTGCCACTCAAGGAATTAAGGCCCTTATACAATGGGACCTGAGTGGAATTCATACCTTTAAAGCTCTCTGCCTTAAAGGTATTTGCTCATTCGTAAAGTTATGTGGAAGTCTCAGTTTCTGAGTATCTTCCTTAAAATGCTGGTGCAATCCATATAAAGATTGAAGGATCAATTCAACAGCCCTACTTAAGTCCACCTGGAATCTCTCACCAGGACTGCTTTACAGGGTACACAAACTATATAAAACAGAGGTTTTCATACATCAGACGAAAAGATTTCCCCCAATACATAAGAATTCTTGGACTACCTTGCCATTTTAAATATGAGCTTGCCAACAGGCAGGTATGGCCACCTTGCTTCCTGAAGATTTATGACTGACGGGGTCACAGAATTTAGTACAAAGGTCTCAGATTCCAGTTGCCATGAAAAAAAATTATTTTTGAATTTTATTCAGTGATTGTGTGACATGCACATATATGGGAACAGGGACTAAGTCAGACTTCCTCATCCAAGCTCAGTGTCAGCAACACTAAGTGCATGCAATGAATCACAGCCTTCTGCATGTTGTGAAGTGCTTTAACCACTACAATGCTGGCAGTGGAGACAGATCAACAGCAACTCCTTCTCCCACTTTATTTTAATAGCAGTAAATTGTATCAGAAAAGAACAATTTTTGCTACCTAACATTGTCATGGGCACTTCCCTAAAGCCTGGACTTAAATGCTTAGGCTTCCAAGAGGAGTGGCACTTCAGTGCACACACTCTGCTCGCTCGTTGTGCCTCCCACCAGGTAGCTGAGCTGCTCCTCACCCATCCTGCATGCTGGTGGTTTCAAACATGGCACTGTGAAAACACACTCCTTCCTGCTCTAGCTATGCTCCAGCCCTGTGAGAAGCTCCCATCAGCAGAGATCTACCCACAAGCTTCTCACAGCAATGCTCCCTGATCCATTCAGTCCAGGTACAGGTAACCTCCGCCATGCATTAGATCCATATCTGTGGGCACACCACCAGCCACTGGGCCCAACACTCTTTTATGCTTTGCAACAGGATCCGTAGTTCCTCACACAGCACCTCAAATGCGTTCCAAAAAACCTCTTGCAACTAAATGCAACATTTCTAAACAGCCTGACAGTCAATCTTTGTCACCGTTGTAAAACTAGGGTGGGTTGGTTGGGCAGCTTTGTTTTTTGGGGGGTTTTTGTGATGGTCTATTTTCCAGACCAATACCATGTATCTTTTGAATATGTTTCCCTTTTCTTAATGTTTTATCTCCAGATTTACTTAAAGCAAAGAATCTATTTCTTAGTAATTTAAACATATTTGAGACATCCACCACTATGACCAACTTCTACCCATCCAAGAGAAGTGGACTTTGATTGTCCATAGACGTTTCAGTAGCTTTCTAAGTGAACTTTGAGTTTTTACAGCAAAAACTTGTACCTTTGTCCAGCCAGGAAAATTGACATAGGTGTCTTGAGGCAAGTCTGGAATCCCTCCAGGAATTGAAAGACTACCAGTGTAAAATGTAGGTACTTCATAACTCAGTGGATCGACAGCAGATCTCTCCAGGTGATCAAAGAAAGAAATCATGTCATAGTTCACTGCTCCATCTATATCTAGAGGATAGATTTCCCATCCAACAAGTATATCTTCAGCAAGAGTTAAATTTGATACTAGACCCTAAAAGGAAGAAAAAAACAAACCAACACAAAAATGTAAGATAATTACCTCATGTTATTGAAGTTATTTGGCTGCAACTATAAATCAGTCAGGAATAAAAACTGAATCAAATTACTTGCAGCAGCTGGCTGCCAATTTGTGTATGAAAAAAATCAAGCATCTGGTCCTCACCAATTTATAAGCTCTGCTTAAGAATAAAGGGCTGCATTTATTCTCTGTGAAAGATCTGTTCCTCTTCAAAATTTTAAGCTGTCATTGATACCTAAGGGTTTTTTTTTTCAAATTCTTTCCTGTAACTGAGAAAATTTCCATTTTGCTTTAACATGAACATGATTCCAAAACCTGAGGCTTAATAAAAAGCAGAAGCAACATCAAATGTCATGAAGCCTGAGATACCATCACTTGGTAACACTGAGTCACCGAGTCACCGACCCAAGACATTAACCTGCAGAATAGCAGAGAAAGTGGCACTTATTTCCCGCAGATCTACTCCAGATAAGATACAGTTATCACAAAATCATGCAAATGCCTGATTCAGTGAAATACTTTCAGCTTACAGTCAGCTTCAAGCCCACAGAATCCCATGTCATTTCTATGGGATCACGTACACAGTGGTTCATAGCACACCGAGTACTTGCATAACAAATGCCAAAGCAAGGTAAGGTCATAATTTCAGAAGAATGAAAAGAACATTAAGTTACCCCTGCACACAACCTAATTTTGTTACAGTAATAGTTCCTAAATTGGTGTTTCAATGCAATGCAAGGGGTTGATTTTAACTGCTTGAATCGACTCTGCATAGAAGTTGGTTTTCAGTGCAACACATAAGTTTAAGTTATGTTGCAAATACCATGTGTCAAACAGGAATAAGCAAAACCACAGTTTCAATGGCTTTGGAGAGCTGATACTATGTTGGAGTCTGCTGTGATATCTCATAAGCATTGCACTGTCTCCACAAGGCTCACCATCTGTATGAGCACTAACTGGTTTTCTCTACCTAATTTCCACTTTACAGAACAGAAGCATATTTTTCTTATGTCAAAATAAAATATCTGCAAATGTCAAAAGTTAAGTGACAAAACTTTCCTTAACAACTTAGACTCTCCTCTGTCTAGCAATCAACTGAAGTAATGCAACACAATCAGGCTGAACCTTCTAACCGGCCTCCCTAAGCTCATCTGCAGGCACTATGAACAGTGTGATTTTTCAAATTATATGAAGACCCTATTAAACATTCTAACTTTGTTCTGCATAAGAATACACAGTAAATAATCCAGATGTGGGCACAAATTTTCCAAGTAAAACTGTGATATAGGTAGCAGTATGTGAGAAGACACAGAAAGAAACAGAAACCACACTCTTCCTTCCTTTGTGGTCTTCAACAACATGACTTAGATCAACAGGATGTTTTAAAACCAAAATCCTTTTAAGATTCCTTCCCAAAAGCTACATGCCTAGTTCCATTTCAAGCTCAAAAAAGTGATAAAACTCCAGCCAAAAAAAACCCTGAAAACCTATCCTCGTTGTTTATAAATGCAAGGCTTCACAAGGCAGGAACCTCTTCCCCTAACATGATTTTCAAAAGCACTTAAATTTTTAAAACCCAAGGTACAATTACACCGTTTTCAAAATCAATGCAAAGGAGAGCACGAGTGATGGATTCTGTGGGAAGAAGAAATGCACATAGTCCAAAGCTACCCAAGGAAGGTTGCCTTTTCTACACAGAATGATCCTGCTTTTAGAGGATTATTTTCACCATGGACATGTCTCTTAAACTTGCTTTCACTCTTAAATTGTTAGAAGGTGTGAGTGCGAATTTGAGCTCAACCACAGCAAATGAGTACCTCCCTAATCCTACCTTGAAACCTCTATTCTGTTACCTTAATTGAGCACCAAGCATATAGGTTTCTTTATCATCTGGCCTGTTACTAAATAAATAAATAAAAGTAGTATTTTTGCTGCCTCAACACGAAGGCAGAACATTGGGGTATTATAGCTTTCTTTCCCTGCCACTCAGATAAAGGCAAAGTACCTTGAAGAGACAGCATGAACAGAGTTGGTGCTACTGCTAACCACTGTCCTAACAATATCAAACACCAGAAAAAAGGCATGCTGTGAACTGTACACAGCACAAACACAGGACTGATCACTACAGCACTCCTCTCTTTTATCAACTATCATGCAACCCTGGGGATCCCATTAAGTCTAAACCAAGAAAAGTTTACTTTTTGCCCCTGTCCTTCTTAGTGCTACATGAGTGGCACCACCATGATATTGGGATTTACATGGCAAGGGGGGGCTTTTTCTGAGAAGATGCTGTGCCATGTTAGACAAAGACAGATCCAGGTGACTCCAAAACAGACCCACTGCTGAGCTAATCAGTGATTCTGAGAGTGTCTCTATGATGACATATTTAAGAATAAATTGAGTTCCCCAAATTGAGTCTGGTTTGTCCATGAGGGTAATTTCTGAGTGATCCCCTTGTCCTTATCTTGAACCATAAACCCTTCATTGTATTTTATCCCACTCTCCTGTTGGTGGAGGAGGAGTGACAGAATGGGCACATGGCTGCCAGCCAAGGTCAACCCACCACAGCCACTCATGCACGGAGGCGACTGTCCTGAAGTGTAGGACACACCCAGAAGTACAGGGAAGCTTTCTGACAATTATCTCTAACACCCAGTCAGTCCATGTGAACTGGCAATTTTGCACATTAAAGTGCTCGTGGATAGCCTTTCCCAGTCACACTGAGAACTGAAAGGGTACACAGCTGACAAATGAAATGGGACAAGAAGAGAGATAAGAAAGTGTATATATGTACATAAACCTACATGCCCCAGCCCCCCAAAAGCAATCCCAGGAATCACAAGCCTCAAAGTACAATAAAGTTCTGGACAAACTTCCAAATGATTTTTGGAGTTTATAGAAACAATTTTGCACATTTGAAAATGTAGCTACCAACTCAACTCAACCTGAAAATCTGGTGGGTGACACTTTGGCTGACAATGTAAGTGAACAACCAAACAAAGTTTAAAAGATGTCTAGCAGCTTTTAATTTCACATTGATTATGGTGACTGGAAAAACTCAGATGAAAACTAGTGAGCAGTTATATTTTAGGTAAAGTTACAGCTGTCTAATCCTGACCTTTTTTGCTCTTTCTAATTCACTACTTTCTTTTTAATGGGTGGAAAAGAGGAAAAGCCATTACAATTCAGTAACTCAATAGATTTTACTTACCTTAAAGTCATTATTGTATCTACCAAAGTTGACTCGGCCCATATTCTCTACCAAGATGTCCAGATTTGCTCCGGCCTGTCCAGTTACATTTATTTTAAGTGATTTGTCCCTTTCAAGAACACCCTGAGGTACCTATATGAATTGTAACATGAGGAAGAAAACAACAACCACTGAAAACCAAAATTACCGTTTGTGTTTTCAATTTATATGAAGAAATTAAAAGTCACAAAAGAAAAAAAAGAGCAAAAAAAATCCCTTTTCCTTTCCCCCTCTCGCATGTGAGCACATGCAAACACAAAGAGCTCCTACATCAACATTCACATTTCAGTACATTAACTGGATGTTCTAGTGGGTTTTGATGTACCTGATTCACAAAAAGCAAATTCCCAAATCTAGTCCAGTGACTGAAAAGATTTTGGCAATATCAGTGATTTAAAAGGGCTTCATCTTCCAATTATGTACGCATCAATAGTTAATTTTATTCCTATTCCTACCACACAAGGCAAGAAGAGATTGATCTGTACACAAAGGTGATGAGACTCAATACAGGTCAAATATCAACTAAAAAATTGGCTATAAAATCCATGAATTTAGATGAAGTCTCATTAAGCAAGGCCAAAAACCCCCTTACGGGAAGAAAGACTAAGTTCACACTCTGTCCAATAAAGTACTTCTTTTTTTTTTGAAACTGTGGTTAGGAACCAGCTTCAGATGCTAATACAGGCTCAGGCTTCCTCCTCCTTCCACCCACAAAGGAATAAAAAAGAGAATAATAATAATAATAATAATAATAATAATAATATCTCTGCAAATACAGCAGAAAGCCACCCAGCATATATATCAGTAACATATTCCATAAACCTGCAAGTAAATCCATTCTCTAGGTCTTTTGTTCACCTAAGTCATGAATATGTATCAACATTCAAATATGTCTAAAATGGCAAGACAATAGTAATGTTTTCTGAAACACAAATTTGAACATCTGGTATGAATCATGTATATACTTCCTTATTTTCCTCACGTGATTAAACGATCAGGGTTACTTTGGTAATCTGGAGAAAGGAGGAAAAAAAGGCCCACAGCCTGTATCCATGATTTCCATGAAGGCTCCTGATGGCAGAAATCAATGGCAGCAAACAACGTTTTTACCCCATCAACAGAGACATAGGCACGATCATGGACTCCATTTAAAGGTGAAGACAGTGGCGTTGGCTCCATACAGTCCTTTGGAAGTGTAGTTCTGTACAGTACAAACCCAAAATACTAAGAAAAGAAAAGAAAAAAAGCCCAACAGATTAATGAACCAAGTCATTCTGTAGTTTCAATTCAGGTAATGAATTAAAAATATCCCACATTTTTGCCTATATGCTTGGACTGAAATGCTAACTTTCATTCAGATAGCAACTATCAGATAGCAACTGTTACTTCAGATAGCAACTATCACAGACACCATTTCAGATTAGAGTCTACTTTGACTTTTAGGTAATGGGTGACCTTTAGGTAATCTGATGAAAATCTGTTTATAACTGAGTTTATAAAAAAACATTTAAGTTCACTTCTCACCCAGTTCCCATAAACTGATAAATTCATCAAGCCAACTTATCTAATTATCTATTCAATACTACATGGTTTACAACAGGAACATTTTGGAATAATTTTCACAAAGTTCCCCCTCAGGAACAGAAAAAAAAAGTCCTTGCCATTACTGAGACCTTAACAGCTGGAGAGTTGGGTGGAGACATAACTAATGAACTTAAAAAAAGGCAAGTACAGGGTCCTTCCTGCACCTGGGGAATAATGACCCCATGCACTAGCACAGGCTGGGGGCTGATCTGATGGAAAGCAGCTCTGCAGAGAAGGACCTGGGGGTCCTGGTGCACAACAAGCTGTCCATGAGCTAGCAGTGTGTCCTTGTAGCCAAGAAGGCCAGTTGTATCCTGGGGGCATTAGGAAGAGCATTGCCAGCAGGTCGAGGGAGTGGATCCTGCCCCTCTACTCAGCCCTGCTGAGGACACATCTGGAGTGCTGTGCCCACCTCTGGGCTCTTCAGGAAAAGAGGACATAGAACTACTGAAGCAGATCCAGCAGAGGGCTATGCAGATGATTAAAACAAAAAACAAGGTCTCTTAAGAACCTGAAAATTAATACTTCAGAGAGGAGAGAAACCAAGGTGAAAGCCTGGACAGCAGAGATACCGACATCCACGGGAAGAAGAAAACCTCAAGTGCAAAACAGGAGCAATGTAGAATATGGAAAGGCCTCCAATGCAAAAATCCTGGATATCTTTATAATACTATTAATTCTGTGCTGAGATAATGCGTAAGACATGACATAAGAAGTAATACCACAGAGGGGTGTTCAAATAAACTTTACAAAATTACTGCAAAGTGACTACTGAAGGAATCCTCACCTGCTTTAGCTCAACAAAGGTCAGTGGGTAAGTGCTTCTCACTGGTCCAGAAGGTGACAGTCCATCAAGAGCCTCCAACACAGTGCCTGCCTGCAGCATAGAAAGAGCAGATATATGAAGGTCAGTAAGTTTCAGACTGAATTTAACAGCTTGCACATCCAGCCACCACGCCAGCTGGCTGCATGTGTCCAGAAAGTTAACAAATCTTTACACCATGCTTGCCGACACATTTATAATACAATACAGCAGAGAGAACAGATGAATTCTGAAAGAAACATGCTACATGTAGAGTGGTGTCTTAAAAAAAACATATGTTCTAATTTTGCTATGCATTCATAAACATAAAAGTGACCCTTTACTATTTAACTAGAACGAACCCAAGCGTTTCTCACAAAAGTTCTACAAACACAACTGCTCCGAAACATTAATACAAAGCAACTATATTATCTAAATTTTGCTCAGTTATACTTAGAAGCAAGCTGGGGAAAATGCCACTAATTCCCACTGAGTTACTCTGAAATCATTCTGAGTTACTCTGAAATCAATCAGCTAAGCAGGGATACAGTTTAATTCCATCAAGAGCTATCCAAGATGAATTTATCCTATTTAGTCTTAACTGATTTTAGAAACTCTAAGGCTGTAATTCAGTTGTCACATGTAAGCAACTGAATTGATTTTAGTGAGACTGGGAGCAAGGTTTACATAAATACCTTGCTGAATAAGGACCTAGATGTGTACAATTAGATTTCCTTTTGTTGCCATTTGCAATTTCCTTTTGTGATTACAGAGTTTTCTACCCATCTACAATTCTCTCTCAAAGACCACTATCAGTTTTAGGTTGGTCAAAATGCACACAATATGCCTAGTGTCTTACAAGCTTAAAAAATCAATTGCATGCAATTTTTCATGAAAGGTGTCAGTCTGTTTCACCAGAATTATTGTCACTGTTCAGTGGTAACTACACATTAGATATTCATAATAATTCTCACATACAGATTTACATTCAAATCCTTGAGAAAAAAAGAAAACAGAAAAAAAAAGTGTTTGAAATAATGTAAAACTGTATGCTGTAAGAGCACTCACAATAATACAAACTTCTGAAGGTACTTCAATAACAGAAATATCTTTCAGAATATACATGAAAGTAGTGCTGAAACATTGAATTGTACATACAGTATTCTGCAAGTGATGCAACAGAAGCCAGCATGAATTGTCTATGTACACATAATTAAGTCTGCAGTTTTGGCTGGGATACAGTTAATTTTCTCCATAGTAGTTAGTATGGGGCTGTGTTTTGGATTCTTGCTAAGACTTGATAACATGGATATTTTGGTCATTGCTGAGCGGGGCTTATACAGAGTCACGAACTTTTCTGCTTCTCTCACCAGAGTGTAGGCTGGAGATACACAAGAAGCTGGGAGAGAACACAGCCCGGACAGCTGACCCCCACTAACCAAAGGGATATCCATACAGCGTCATGCTCAGCAATAAAAGCAGGGTGAAAAAGGAGGGGGGGGAGATGTTTGGAGTGACAGTGTTTATCCTGCTAAGTAACCACCACACATGAATTGTTCAAAAGGTGTGTGAAGTAGCACTCTGGAACATGTGTAGTGGAGAACACAGTAGTGGCTGGGTTAATGCTTGGACTTAACAACCTTAGAGGTCTTTTCCAACGTTAATGATTCTATGATGGAGCCCTGCTTCCCTGGAGAGGGCCGAACACCTCCCTGCACAAAGGTAGTAGCAAATGAGCTCCTTATTTTGCTTTACTTATGCGTGCAGTTTTTGCTTTACCTACTAAACTGTCTTTATCTCAACCCACAAGTTTTCACACCTCTACCTCTCCGATTCTCTCCCCCGCCCTACTGGGGAGAGAGTGAGTGGCTGCATGGTGCTCAGCTGCCTACCAGGATTAAACCACAGCAACCATGTAGACAGAGACTTTTGAAATGAGTTTATCTTAACTCTAGCTAGGAACAAGCAAGCAAAAGGATGCCATAAGTATACAAAAGATAACACCTATATTATCTGGAGGCTGGGTCACCCTCACTAGCTCACAGCTAAGCATGTTCACTTAAGTGAGAAGACTGCTGGTCAAACATGGTTTGCAAAATTTTGATGAAAGTAGTTAGGTCTTATGCTTTCAGTTTAAACATTGTACCTAAAATAGCAATCATCTTTCACAGAGAATGTTTGTTTCCCAAGCATTCCAGGCTTCCTATGTGCTCTATTCCTTATGTTGTGCTCCTCCAAGGGAGCTAGTGATGTTACAGCAATATGCAGGACTTGCCAGGCCACAGGAGAGATTGAACCACCAGGTCTTAAACAAGAGCCATGAAGCAAGAGATGCAGACACTGACAGAATTAATTCACAGAACTTAACAATTCTTATGGGCATTAATAGTCTTAGGTGCACCCAGGTGGACAGCAAAACCAGAAATGAAGAGAAGCAGCATTAAGACATGGTCACTTGAATGAGCTACTAAGTGGCAATGAATGCTGCTTTGTGCCTCACTGAACTGAATATTAGCAGCTTTTACGTGTGCCCATTTGGTTTTTTTTTAAAGTCGCTGCTACCAAAGGTGCTTCTATTCTGAATATGGGTCAACCACATATGATTCACTCAGGGATTGGGCTGGTAGAAGCTTGTTTCTTTGAAACTTCAATGGGGTTTTTTTTGTTCAGCTTTTCAGTCTTGGGTGGTACATACAAAAAAACTCTCAAGACAAGATCTGGTCTTGCTGCAAGCTCCTGTTGGCTGCTACTTAGTGGACAATCAGTATCACAACGGAAACTTAACTGTTAACCTAAAAATTACAAATATTGTCAGGAATTTTTAAAAACAACCTGTAAAACAACAGATGACCACTAATAAAAACAGCAATACTTTTTTAATCCTCCAAAGCAAAGTCTTCAAAACCCAAATGTAAGATCAAGCATGAAAGAAAAAAGAAACAAAATGGCTCCAACAGGAACATCAACTACTGGCAGCACCCTGTTTGCTTAACCCTTTTCTAGACCCAGCACACACCAGCATTGCCTGCTACTTGCTATTGCTTGAGGTCTCTACATTTTAAGAATTGAGTACATCTCCAGAACCTATGAGTCTGCAGGCTGCTGTAATAGGGCAAGCACTTCCTTGTGACTAAGCACTCCTCAGGGCCCTCCAAGTGGTGACCAGAAACTACCACCTGCTCACAAGCAAGCACAGCCACGTGGACACATTGCAGGCACTAAGACTCATTAATTTCCCTCTGGAAAGAATGTTTCCCAAGGTCTGGGTCTTAAACCCTTAAAAATCTTTCAACTGCTTTACATTTCTTGAGCTGTTCTACAGCAGTTCTGTTTTTGCTTGACCTCATTCCTCATTGTCAACACCTCTTTTTTGCATCTATGCAGAAAGATCTTTTCCTCATCACCTGCTCTTCTGTCCCCTGCTCTTATATATCAATATCAGTGTCTCAAGCATCTCTTAATAAATTCTATTTTTCCCACCAAGTAGGATTCTTTAAAATAATTCTGTAGCTCAGAACGAACAACTGCCTGATCAGGGGAGTTAGTACTTAAGGACTGAATTGTCACAGAATATCTTCGGGAAAAAAAAGAGAGAGAACAGCCTGGTCTGGTTACATATACCTCTGCAAAGTACACCATATGATGCCTGAAAATACTCTAGAGCCTCCTTTCTCTCTTCCTTTCTGCAAAAGTGTCAAGAGAGTTGGTTCACTGGAGTAGATTCAATGCTCTCCATAGCAGACTGACTGCCGGACCTCAGCTGCAAAGGGAAGATCCACACAGTACCTGTGTTAGCACTGACTGTCACTGCAAATGACATAGCTGGAAGTTTACTGTTACCAAAGCTAAGTGTTAGTAATTCAGAATATTCCCTCTGATATTCACCAAAATACATTCAGGCTTCTCCACATAACAAGGTGCATTGGACCTGGTCCCAGCTGGGGCTAGAATGGAGTTGGAAAGGTGGCTTTGGGCTCAGACAGCACAATCCCTTTGTGATTTGAGACTCGTCCTGTGTAGCAGGGCAACCCAGCAGAGTAAAATGCTGCTGAAGTTAAGCAGTGGGTCACAGAGCAAAAGTGACCCCACCTTCTTCACAGAAAACAGTTCCAGAGGCTTTCAGTGCAGATGGCAGTGTATGTTCGGGCATGACAGCAACCTCACATCCGTCAATTTAGACATGCCATCTGGATTCTTAAAACTGCCGCCTGAAGAGTGAAACCCTTCCTCTCAAAAAAAAATCAGAAAGTGTAGTAGGTGCAGGACAGGTCCAAGCTGCAATACTTGAGAGCCATGAACCATGACAAGACGGGAGAGTCAAAATCTGATAACTGGGCTCCCAAGTGCTCTCAACCAAAGACAGCAGCCACAGTGGTGGGTGTAGTGATAAAAGCCTATAATTAGTCACTACTGCCAGTTCAGTGAATACTCATATGGCAAGAAGACACTCAAAGGCTGAAAATGATATAGATCTGTTTCAACTTCACAGGTGAACCACTTCTATGCAAAAAGTATTTCTGCCCACCACTTGAGCGGAATGACTTGAAAATGCCTGCAAAGCCTTATCACTACTAAATTTGCAATGCTTCAGTTGCAGAGGGTAACAGATCAGATACATCACTAATTGGAAAATAACTGCCAAACTGAAATTACAAAGTCAAAGCATTAGGAGTTACAGTATCCAGCACATCAACTGCAGTAATTCTCCATCTCAAAACTTGTCAGTGCCCAGCAGAAACAGTTCATAATTGTTCATACCTGCTGTCTCTTTTGTTGCCCATTAAACCATCCACTTCACCCCCTGCAGGAACCTAGTTTTCAACTGTATCTCACAGAAAATTGTTCTTGTTCCTACAATGATGGTGCTATGGTCAAACCTCAGACACTGGTGAGCTGACCAGCTATGACACTGTTGCCTGACAGGACATAACAAGGCTGGGTGCTGCACGCTTAGTTCTGTGTGCTTTTCCCTCAACAGGAAACTGATCTAATTTCTCTTATCAGCTATAGATTTGCACAAGTCTTGTCAGAAACTTTATCAATAAGACTTTGAAATTTATCAAAAATGTTCCACATTCAAAATTTAAACTCCTGGAGTATTTAAAATATGTATATCCTACTTTTCCTTCTCCTTTAGAGGTGTCACCAGCTACAAAAATACTCTTTGCTTGTAGCTATCATGCTAGCATTCCCTCAGCTACATTATGCATACAAGAGTTATCTTTGACAACTATGACTCTGATGTGTTAATAATATATTAATTTCAGTTTAGTAAAACATTTGGCACATACTGGGTATTGTAAAAAACATCTTTTTATATCCAGGTAAGATGTATTTGCTCATTTTCTAATACAGGCATGATTCCTAACTCCCAACCTCTGCTCCCTCCTTCCTCAAAGTTTGCTTTCCAGGTTTTCCTCTTTATTTTGTAGAATATCTAGAACCTGTTGTGACACCCTTACAAACAGTTCTTTGTAAAAAACAAACACAGAGCATTATGAAAAGATACACAGTGTAGTACAGATGTTAATTTACCTTCTGCAAGCGAACTTTTCCATATGCAAATTTGGGTGTTGTCGGAGGGATAAGACCTTCTGGTAACTGCTTATACTAGAAAGAGAAAAAAAAAACGCACATAAAAAACTTAAATACAAGCACACTTTAACTGCACTATCACTTTACACTTCACAACTTACAAAATTAGAACTTTGGCTTAAAGTAAATAATTTCCCAAAAGGTAACAGCTACATCTAGTCTTAAGAGGGAGATTTTTTTAAAAAGAAAATATCTGACTTTATCCCAAGTGGTAAACATGTTTTAATAACTATTCAGGCCAACGTAAAGGTAAAAAGCTTAATGAACAAGCTGAGTTGCCAAAAAATCCCAGTGCCCTTGGAGCCCTCCTGTGGCTACAGCCTGAGTTACTGTCTTCCATAGCTTTTCTGCAGTCCTCTCCCCAGTTCACGGGAGCTTGAATGAATCTTTCCAAATCTGTAGGACAGTATTTCCACCTGACCTTTCCTCAAAAACACTTCCTTATAAGAATTATTAGCCTCTTGTGCCTTTCCTTTCGTTATTTCTGTATTTCACCACCACCACCTGCTAATCCATTACTGCCTGGGCTGGGATCTTTGAGGAGCAGGCCTTGAGACCACAGCTCCATGAATCCCTGAGGTCCCATCTTTAGCTTTCCTCTGGTCCTGTTCTAGACAACTGTCCAATCAGTCATAGGGAAACCTGACAAGGAAACACTCTGACCACCTGTCTACTTCTGGTCACTGCTTGCTCCATACTTTTAAAAAGAAGCACCTGATATCGGCAGAGAGAAGGGTTGAAAGGCATCAATTCACCACTTTCTTGGACACCTTTGAGGAGTGGCAGACCAGACAGTGGCTTTCTGCCCAATACCTTGGCCTTCTCCTTTCTGAGTCCACAACCTTCTTTTCTCCTTGTCATCATCCCCTCCTCCCTCTCCTGCCATTACTTGTCTCATGTAATGTCTGCTCTTCCCATTTGTTCTTTCATTAACTAGACATGGCCTGTCTGCATACGAGAGAAAAAAACTTCTGCAGATGAGATACCCATGTGAACAAGCAATCCAAGCCTACATTTTAATAAACATGCACGAAAGACCACCCTTTCAAAGAGTGTCTCCATCTGCAAATTTGGTGACTTCAGAGTGCTTACCTTCTCAGCTTTTTTAAAAAATAAAATTGGTTCGGGGCTGAAACAGTTTTTGCTTTAGTTGGGGTTTTTCTGTTTTGTTTTTAACAGACCACAGCAGTATAATTCTCAATGCTATTCTGTCAAGGGTCAATAATGGACAGATGAAAGCCTGATTTACATTTCTGGTTACAAGTTCATTTCTTCTTCTCTATATTTGAAAATAATCAAGATATCCAGATTCATAGTAAACAAAAACTGTATTCACCCAAGAGAAGAGGTCAAAAGCAGGAAATTTCAGCCCAAATAGTAAAAATTAAGAGAATGGTGTCAGCAAATGTAAGAAGCCATAGACTGAAATTCTTGTTCATTATGTTTTTTAACTAATGGAAACTGTAAAGGAAGATTTTAATGGTAGCCTTGTAGCACAGCCAACACGTTGAACACAGTAATTTGTTCCAGGCAACTTTATTTTCTTTCACTGCCTTTGCCTCAAACTGCAACTGAGTAGATAAATTCTTACAGGTTTAGAATCCACAGCAGAGTCAGGAAAACTTCACTGAAAATTTACGGATATGCAAAGTAAGAAACGAACAAGCCACACCAAAAAATGACCCAACACACCTGAGGTTATACTGAACACATCTTACCAAGACTCTCTCACTGCACTAGAATACTACTTACATCTCAGACAGGGATCTTGCACCTTGAAGAAAACAACTCAAAACCTGGAAGTTTGTGTATTTCTCTGGTGAGAAAAGCTGTATCAAGACAGGAAGCTCCCCTTGGAAAGGCCACAAAATTATTGCATCAATTTATCCCATCAGGCTTAGAGATAATGGTGAAATTGAAGAAAAAAATCCACGGAAGGCCTTCCACAGTTACAGAGATAAAGGCTCAACCCTAGAGAAAGTGTAGTACACTCTTTTGGAGATCTACTCCCAGAATAAAAATGTCTTCTAGGGAAGAGGAATGTTGCTGGTTTGCAATAGGATAGCAAGTATAAGCCTGACCCTCAGGATTCACATGGAACTTGTTTTTAAGCCTCATCTGAGCAGCCTCCAATGCAAGGCTATTCAAAACCCAGACACAGGTTCCATGTTTCACTTCAATCCCCAGTTTGTGGAGACACTGTGCATTCTTACAGCAAGGCAAAGATGGCCCCACCCACTAGCTGCAGTGTGTGAAAACACAAAACCAAGAGGTGTTCTTTTGAGTAAGCCTAGTCTTTCTTACAGAGGCCCAAAACCTCAACATGAAGCATGGGATAGCCAAAGCACTAAGCTGCAGCACACATCAAGTCATGAGCCTGAACTGACTGAATGGCTGATGGATGCTGCAAGGGAAAGGATTCTGTACATCTCTAATCCCTGCATCTCTAGGCTCCAGCATCTCTAATCCCAGCCAAACCCTTCCCACCTCCCTATGCTCCCCTTGTGGCAGCACTGGCTCTCATCGAGTGAGTGAGCCAATTCACCCTACTGACCTCCAGCTGAGAGAAAACAAATATAGCAAAAAGGAGAGCGGAATCATGCCAGTGTCAGACCTACAGCAGTATCCTCTCCTCTGAAAGGAAGAGGGGAGCCATTGGGACAGAAAGGATTAACTAGAGAGGTGCAAGATCTTTTCCCTTTTGAAACAAGAAGCAGTGAGGTTGGCCTAATTGTCTTGTTCCATTTCACTTCCCCCAACTGCAGAAAACAGTAAATTGAGGAGTAATTTACACCAATACAAGAACAAGAGAGTTTGGAATACACTGGGGATGTTTCAAAAAACGATTCTAAAAATGTCCTGGGGACACTCACCATACCAATGACTTCTCTCAAGGCAAAATACTTCTCTGTCAGATCTCCCGCTTCGCTCAGTGGAGCGTCATAGTCATAACTAGTGGGCTGAGGCATATAAGGCATATTAGCACCTAGGGGAGGAGGAAAAAAAGAAAAAGTAATACAAACAGTGGAAGAGATGGTTTTTTCCAAAGGTATCAACTTTCAGAATTCTTTCCAATTACAGACAGACTCTGCTACAATTTTAGATTCAGGGTAGGCCTTGATATTTGGGATTTGGTATAAGAAACTGTTCCTGATGGAAGAAAATGTCCTTGTGAGCTGACACTACTCTGTGAAATATACTGAAGATAAACACATTTATCTGTGTTTCAACTGTTTCACAGGACTGAGTCAAGCAGAAGTAGCCTTGGCAAAGATAAATACCATGTGGGTTTAATACAACATAATGGCAATAAACAGAGAACAGCTACTGCAGTCATCCTTTCCCATGCTGAAGTAGGCACAGCCTAATTCTTTCACAGAATACATTACTACCTAATTCATAAACAGCTCCCCTCCACCACTAGTATCATTTAAATAATTTCTTACCATTCCAATAGGCAAAGTTAGTCCCACCTATAAACATGTACCTAAAAAGAAAAAAAATCAGGTTTTTCTGAACTGGGAAAGGAAATCCCCCCAAATTAAGTTCTACTGAACACACACTTACAGGTTAACGTTAGCACCACGTGCCAGGATTTCATTAAGTGTTTTAGCTATAGTTTGTGCGGGCACAACAGAATGACGGTGCCCCCAGTGATCCAACCATCCAGTATAAAACTCAGAATTAACCTGAAAGGAGGAAGGGCAAAAGAGGAAGGGAAAACATGAAGAGGGAACAAGAACAGAATGCAATGTGATTTAAAGTTCCTAACTGTAAGAGGGAAGGAAAAAAAGGCACCTTGACTAATTTGAGCCTTTTTTAAACTACTGTAAATACAGCAAAGTACTAAATCAGTCCTTTTCAGCAGCCTACTCGTCAAAGAAATTAAAGGATTGTTTCAATACTTTTATAGGGACACTTTGAAAATAATTGCTTAAGCACCAAAGAGCATGGATTTCCTGGGAACATGTCAACAAGGATGTCTTCCAGATGCTTGGCATTGAACTAAATAATGGAACCAACATATTCTCTGCAGAACAGCATTCACAGACTGGATGTAATGAAAAATAAATATTCCAACTTATTATCTAAACAACTCCATAGCACAGAGATAATCTTGCACCCTCAAAGGACCTTCTCCCTTTGTCAAAATGGCTTCCAGTATTCTCACATCCCGCTATAGCTTGTGTAAAACCTCTAGGGTAGCTGAAAACAGGAAGCAACTTCTAATCTGCCCTTTTAATTTTGCTTTTAACTTCCACCTACACACTTATCTCACTAACTCATCTAACCTTCCTTAGTGTTTCCGCTGCTTTGTAAACATTGTCTTAGTAAGGAAAACTACTGAAACAAAATCAGTACTTTTTGAGACTAAAATAGCATTTGCGGAACAGCAGTTAATGCGGATTTGACAAACACACACAGAAGGTCCTCTATTCACTTTTTCTGACATGGAAGTTATGTCTTCGTCAACAGGTCACTAAAATTGTTCAATACACTGCTGCCAACTCCTCTCTGATTAACAATTTCAAGATTAGAAATTATACAAAAAATTTAAGTGAAAAGACCTACCAAAGGGCCCTTAGGTTCACTGCTCCTTTGAGCTAGGAATGCTGCTGTGACATTGCCACCTATAATCAGAAAAAAATAAAATTAAGTTGCTATATCCATGACTTTCTGGGTCCTTCATTTTACTGAAATTGGTATCTTATTTGCCTTCCAGCCTAGCAAAAATCACAATAAGAAAGCTACTCCAGCAAACACAGGAATCAATACTTTTGATTCCAATGTTCAATTTGCAAAACTTATCTAAAATATATACATGCAAGTATGCATGTTTGTGTATGTCTTTGCTTTTGAGATACATCTTTTGAAAACCCAGCTTTTCTCAGAAATGACATCCTAGCATAAAATCTCAGATGTGTCAGAATTGCTCCTTGATCTTTCAAAAGTTTAGGTCTGGGGTTACATTATCAAGACTACAGGGAAGAACAGAAGCCAGGCAATCTCTAAAGAGGTGTTTCACTTTTGATCACTCCCAGTGGCTCAAGTCACAGGGACTGCAAATAACCACTTTGGTGAGTAGCTCACCATTGCATAAATGATACACATGAAGGCGGTCACAATTTCATTCTACTTGTAAGAAAACAGATCCCTGCTAAGCACACATGCTTGACTGTAGGGAGAATAATGTACAGAAGAGGCCACACATTAAAAAACATGAGAATATCCATCTTGGAGTTAGTTTGCTTCTTGTGCCTTAAGCCTATTTTGTCAGGTCTATGCAGCACACGAACATTTAAATCCTTAACTCTCCTATCAAAAGGGTACTTTCTGATTACTCTCCTGATGCTTAGCCATTATTCAGGCCTACATAAAAGCAAATTGCAGCAGTGTGCACACTTCTAATGATGATCTTCAACAGTTGTTTTTTTTTCTAATAACCTCTGGCTTCAAAAGAAATATTTTGGATGGCTGGATTCTAGGACAGACCAAAGACATTAAAAAAACCCCAACACAGAAAAAAACCCAAAAAACTCCAAAAAACCCAAACCAAAACCAACCAACCAACCAAACAACAAACAAAAAATAACCAAAAACAAAAAACCAAAAAGCCCCAAAAAACCAAAACCACAAAAAAATCCCCCAAAAAACAAACAAACAAACAAACAACATGCAATCAATGTCAACTATTATTGCTAATTTTTAGGAGATATGAGCAGTGTAAACTGGTTATTCATGATTTCAAGATGGAAGGAAGTGATTATGACTCTAACTGGGTGCTCATGGGTGATTCTTGTATGTTTAAGAGCACACCAAATATACATAAATGCCTATTACCCCATTTAAACAAAGCAGACAGGTTTAGCAAGCAGTCAAGTCAGTTTGTCCTGCCACAAACACTCAGAAACCAGAAATTTTGGTATTATACAGTGGTCTCCAACCTGGCGCAAAGTCCACTGTTGCATAAAGACCCTGGAGAGCCCCACATTTCAAGTGAAACTGGCTTGCACCATCAGTTGTGAAGAGCACCACCTCATCCCCAAGATGGAGGCGGAAGAGCTTCAGAAGGAAGCGCAGGTAGTTGTAGTCACAAGCAAAGTAGCTTCCATACTCGTTCTCTACCTGCAGAGCAAAAGCAACTCAATAAAGCCATAGCCAATTTCAGCCTGCATCTGGTAACAAAACCAGAAAGCATAAGCCCAAAACTTTCTTCCTTTGTCAGCAATGTTGAAAATGTCATTTTAACTCCAGATCTGAGGAGTAAGAGAAGACAAGACTCATTCCTCTCACCTGTATCTCACAGTGGAGCAACCCCTGTTCAGAACTAAGCCATTTTCCTACAAAATTCCCCCACCCCAAAAGTATCTACTTAGCTACAGTGATCATAACACAGTCTCTATTAAAATTTGAGATCTATAAACCACCTCCCAAGCAGAACAATAAAGCCATAGAACAGGTTGGGAAATTATCAAAACTGCAACAAAATTGGACATTCAAAACAGATATCTACAAAGGACTCACATGAACCACAAAGCCCTGCAATAGACTCAAAAGGACTTAGGGGAGAAGGACAACTCTGCTACTTCTGAGAGATACAGATCTTGCCCCTTTCCCAAGGGGAACTCTTGACCTCCAGATCTAATAGATTCCAATCCTGAAGGCTATTTGTGAAAATCCTGTTACAAGCATTTTATTTCTGCCAAAGAATAGTTTTGCCCAGTATTTCTGCTCAACAGACAAAACACATCGTTCAATAAAATTATCTTGGGTATATTACAAGAAGAGTCTCTTATCCCATCCTGTGTCAGTCAGGGAGTTTTAAAAAATTATTTATTTCAATTAAAAAAAATGAAATAAAGCTTTTGTTATGATCAAACACTAAGAATATAGAACAATCACCCTTGCACATCTAGAAGGAGTTTAAGAGAGAAGCTACTCACTATGAACATACAAAACTGTCCTGAAACATTTACAAGTTAGGTGCTAAATTTTGAGGTAATTTTTGACACAAGTTTTAAGCTTATTCCATACTGCTTTTACTTCTATATACGGGTATTCTTATTCCCCTTTTTCGTATTTTGGCTTTATGTGAACCTCAGATCTAAAAAGCTCCACAAGTTCCCTCTATTGCTTTATATGATTGTGGGAAACAACTTTGACAGAGCAGATGAGTGCCCTCTGAGTTCTAGAAACAGTGCATTCAGTTCTTTAGGATAAGGTATTTCATTAGAATCTTTCAGCTGCCTGGAACTGTTAAGAAACACCTGTGACACCAGCACCCAAGACCCATAGAGTGTCTGCAAGATCAGTATAAGCATTTATGCTGCTTGGGTTAATCTGATTTTCAGAAAGTTACCTGCACCATGATGATTGGACCTCCATTTTGATAGAGGTAAGGCCTCATCTTTGGCAAAAGGACACTCATCCATCTCTCTACTGCATCCAGGTAATCTGTGATACACAAAGTAGAAATGTTTCACAACTTTTCTGCTTTTTTCTACTTTTGTTTTAAATTACATATGGGTTGTTTTTACCTAGTGTTCTAATTATGTAAATTATGAACAGCATTTAATGAACAGATTGCTCTTATACTTGAACAGATGTACTCTTACACTTGTTCATCAATATCAACTTCCAGTACAGTTTACTAAAAAATAAAACAATTAAATACTGATGAACTTGGAAAGTTATCAAAGGGACTTCGTTATGTCTCACAGGTTGTCCTAATAAATCTCAACAGGAAGATAAATTCAACTGTTGATCTATGTACTATTTTGTAAACTAGATAATTTAACCCACAAATAGCAGAACTGAAGTTCGATATAATATCTATGTATTCATCCCCTACATGCACTCCAATAAACACATTAATCTCCTGTCTCATCTCATTCTTCCATGTCTGGTCCATGGAAAGGGAACACATGAGAATGCCCAAACAAGTTCTGGATTGCACACTGACCAGCCAGGATGGATCCTCACTATGAGTGGCTGTGGCAAAACCAAAAACCTCAAAGCTGAAGCTACCTGTCTTTTCCTTAATGGTGGCAATGATTCCCCTCTTGGCACCAACCTGACAATAACTCAGAAACTTTATCCCCTGCTTTCTTTGTTCTTGAATACTTTTTGAATGCACTCTTCTAATTAAAAGTACTGAAGATTTTACTCACAAGAAAGCTTGAGCTGAAATATCAATTATCTAGTAATGGTCTCAAATAGCAAGTCCCCTTGCTGCTGAAGTGTATTTTTGACAGCCTTTTTTGATGCCTCTACCTGAATCAGAAGACCTGAGAACAATAGATTTCTTCTCCAAGAGCCATGCAGGAAGACCTCCCTGGGAAAAGAAAGGGAAACACTTCAGTGACATTTTTAGGAAACCTAAGAAGAATTTAGCCTTTTAGCCATTCAATTCATGATACATGAAAACTGATTTTCTATAAGAAAGTAGTAATTCCTAATGAAGAAAAGCAAACACAGAGTAAGCTTGTATTGTAAGAAGCCACTTAGGATGCATGAATTTTAATATGCTAAACCAAGATTCTTGTCCAAGGACACACCAAGTAAGTTTGTCTGCTTAAAGAAATACTTGCACTAGATTTACCCTAGAAATGAGCTGTTACAAAAGGTTGTATACCATGTCCCATTCTGCACAGATGTAAGGTCCAGCTCTCAGGATAACAAGCAATCCAGTGTCATTAGCAAGCTGCAGGAAATACTCCAAATCTTTGCCACCATAAAAGTCATACGTGCCCATTTGGGGTTCATGGTAGTTCCACGGGACATACCTATTGAGAGAGAAAATTGCCTTCCATTAGGAAACTGAGACTAAACCAGACTTCTGAATAACAACTACTTGCACTACATACTCCAGAGATCAGTAATGCTGCACTGATCCTTCAGATCAGCAAAAGACAGGAGTAACTCCAGGGCCTTTCTTCTCTGAGGTATTTCATATGGCAGAAGGTATTAAAATTAATACTGAAATTAGGGTTATGTCTGCAGGAGTCCCTGTTGGGGCAAGAACAGGTTCTGGCAGTGCCATTTTGAAACTATGATGTCTGTTCCAAAACTTAAGTAAACAATTTTGAAGCTGGCAAGTCAGCTGCCAGCTGCACAGTGGTGGGAGGTTGATGAGGAGATGAATGTGGTAAACCACTCGCGAGCTTGCCTAAATAGCACACGACCCTTCATGAATGGATCACCCAGCTTGCACAGAGAACACCAACTAGGCTGACAGGCCCATGTGCTGCCATTGCAAGGAACCTGAGAAACACCTAAGCCTCAAATGATACTGCACCTAGGTCCTGAAAGTTTTCAATGACCAAGAACAATGCAAGTTCTGGAAAATCACCATTGGAAGAATGGTCATTTTAAGAGGATGTTAAGATGCCCAAGAGCTTGGACAAAGTAAAACTTCATTTCAATTAAGTACTAAAGCTACCAAACATGCAGATCACCACTTGAAAGAACACCTCTCCTCCTTCCAAAACTTAGGAGACCACACTCTCGGCACAGAACATCCCACAGAAATAAAAAAAAATTACACCTGGTTGCAAGACAACAAAGAAACACTAATCTACCAACTACCACAAGCAGCGTTGTAGTTGATGGTCCCTGCTTGACAACCATAAGTGTTTTGTTTGCCATAGCACTAAGGGGCAGTCAAGCACAGACAGACACTAAAATTAGGATAAGTACAACCTGAGAAAGGATTCAAAGGAATGGGAAAACTCATTTTTCACACATTTACTGTTTCGCGTGTGGGTTTGTAATTCTTTTAGGAAAACTGCTGCCACTGTCCCAGAAAGAGCAAATTTGAGAAAGAATTCACAAAACTGTGTCTAGTCAAGCAAAGATCTTCTCAGGCAACACTTTTCTTACTGCCTGGCTTTGTTTGTAAGTTACACAGTTAATTTTGTAAAAACTACCCAAGAGGGAAAGAAAGTGCATAAAACAATGTTTTCAATAAGGAAAAAACCCAGGAACCCTCCCATGAGTGCACTACTGAAATGTGCCCAGACACAGACACCCATGCACATGAACATCAAATACAAAAATTACAATCTTTCAACCTTTGTTAATGTTATGGCTTTTCAAATGCCAAAATTTTAAGCCTCTGTTTGAAAAGATAAAGGTTAAAATTTGTATGCCAGGATGGAGTCAAAGAAATGCACTCAGGCATCAAAATGCAGATTTTCTCTATGTGGTGTATTTTATTTCTGTGTCAAGCTGCTCTAATTGTTTCTAAGCACGTGATTAACTCACTCGTAAAAAAACAAACACACGTGCATTTAATGAATATATGAACCATGTGAAAATATACTCATTGAAGCTTTTTATGAACTTGTTTTAGAAACAAGTCTTAAGGTTTAAATATGCTTAATAGTGTTTGAGATGAGGATAAGCGGGTTTATCCAGCTCCCTTATGATCAAGATGGAAGAAGACAGAAAAATTCTTCCAGAAACAGTTTTCATTTATGTCACATGCTTGACCACAAGGCTGGAAAAAAGCAGATTCTAGTGAAGAAAAAGGGAAGAAGATTAAGAAAAAAAAGTATGTGAAACTTTTTTTTACATAACGAATCATGATATAAATTGATTTTAAACAGTGGTCTAAACATACTTACTAAGACACTTGAATCCCCCAGTATATTTTATACAGCTAGCAATGTCCTCAAATTAAATAATTTTACTTTGAAATTGTTGTCTTTAGTGAGCATAATTCTTACATACCATTGTAGAAACTTACAGTCACTTGTTAATCCTGTACTGCTTTAGCTACAGAATAATGAATTTATAAAGGAAGCTCACATCTTTTTCAAGCTGGAAACATGGTGTTTCTTCTGTATTTGAGTAACAGAATTTACTTTTCATTTACACACATTTTCTAAGCTTCATGCTATAACCTTCCTTTGCTTTAGAAGTCACAGCTTTCCTCTCTCATTTCAGTGATTATCAACAGGCAAAAAAACCCACATTTTACCATCCTTAATGTACAAAATAATTCTCTCTGTGGTATTTTTTTAATAGTGCAACATTAAATAAATTGTCCTACTTGAGCATGCTAGTTAAATTACACATATATGAGTCTCTAGAAACAGCAAATTGTGTTTAAATTTTAAGTGTTAGATATTCCAAATAGCAGGTCTTTCTTAGAAGGCGTTTGTACAGGTTTACAGTTTTCTACTACTTAGTCAACAAATAGAGTAAAACAAAGAAAATGCTCAGATTTTTTTAACTTTCTATGAGCCTGTAAAGGTAACTGCGGATTCTTCCAGGAAGCGTCTCCACTCCTCAGTAAATCATGTGTATCTTCAGCCCCATCTAGTGGTTAATTGTTTATCTGCTCCGTGCAAAACAACCCCTAAACTTCCCATGCTTTTCAGACACCTTTGTCAGCCAGCACCCGCTTCCAGTTGGCAGACACAGTTCAGGAACTGAAAATAAGCACAGACACCTCTGCGTGCTGCCTGCTGAGGAGGGGAACGAGCTCCTCAGCATCCTCCTCCGCCACCTTCTGGGATGTCACACCAACCACAACATTAAATTTCAACCTGCTCTTTTAGAAGGGGTAGGCTTTGCTCTCTTCAGCTTTAATGTAAGATCAAGCTTCCTGTCACCTGGTTTCTCATGGCCTGTTATTGTTTAAGGTGCTATCAGGTGCAGACAGTTATATACATGTACTGACTTCACCTGTTCCAGATCCCAGGATGAGCTGCTGCCTCAGTCATGAGATGAATGATCATCAATGAGCATCAAGGCATAGTGAGCTTTTTGGAAGAGAGGCTGCAGAGAACAGGCAGGAGAACAGGTCTGGTTGGCTTTGGCCACAAGGTATTTAAAAGGACAATCCTATAATAAAAGGATCCTGTTTCCCCTGAAGTGGTAAACCTCACTGGGAATGCCTTGATAAGAACAAGGAAGGCTCCCTATTTCAAATTATAGCAGGCCTGTTTCCTGTCTTATGGGAAAAATCCCAAGCAGCAAAATCAGTGTTCAGAGGTGGCCCCAAAACTGGGAGTCCAGCTACCACATTCTGCCAGAAAGTTTGGCAGTGCTGCTGCGTATTCCAGAATGACTTCACACAATTTGTATCTCAGTCCCTTGCTAACAGTGTAAGTGATCCAGGAAAGAGTATGCAGGAGAAGAGAAAACAAAAGTGTAACTAAATAATTATGTAGACCAATTTCCATTTTTTACCAAAATCACAAAAAATCACAGCAGTTTGTCTGGGGTAATATGAATACTTAGAGCTTTATCTCAAATAATCAAGAGCAGTAAGGCTTGATGATTGGCAAACTTCAAAGAAAAACAAGTGTTTTTTTGGTGAGTAAGGTGCTTTTTTAGCATCAAGAGAGAGAGACTCGTGTCAAATGGAAAGACACTTGGACTTGATTCTTGTAGAAAATGCAAGACATGGGAGTATTTTCTGCTGCAAAGGTACACTTTTAGATTTACCTTTTGCCATGGTAGAAAAAGTCCAATGGTGAGCAATAATGGGAGAGAAAGTTAAAGAATCTCAGTCTGCTCTTAGAAAAACAAAAGGAGGCTATAATAAAGCTGTTATGCTGGGATCCAGCAACCACACCTAAAGCCAAAGGTGTCACAACCACTTGCCAGCTGCACAGCACCTTTTGTGCCAAAACAGATACAGCTCAGCTCTCCCAAGACCAACAGAGATCAGCTGGCACCAGCAAAACAACAGAAATCTTCACTCCTTCCTGCACAGCAAAAGGATGCTAATACAAAACAGTAAAGAGATCTCAACAAGGAAAAAAAAACAGAAAAGAAAGAAGGAAAAACCCACCTTGTTAGTGGGAGATTACAAAGGAAGAGGGAGAAAGCAACAGGAAAAAACCCAAACCAGCCCTGCAGCAATTTTGCCATTGAACAACAGTGATGGAGGGGAATGGAAAAAAAGTATTCCTATCTCAAAAGGCCAGTGATGCAGCACAGACATGAAAAGGCAATTTGAGAAGAAGAAGGGGGAAAAAAATAAAAAGGAAGGGACTGTTTGAAAAAACTGGAAATGAACAGAGAGCACTGAAAACCCATGGGTGTTGGGAGGAGGAGGAAAATTAATCAGAGACATAAGGGACGTATGAGACATAATGGATCATAGTAGTCACCACTGTCTGGACCCAAGCTAACCTTCAATCCAGACACCAAAAGGTATAATTTTCAGGACCACTTTAAATTACTTTTATTTCAGCAAAAAAGTAATTACTTGGGCAAAACCAGCAACCCTGTCCTGAGCAAGTGTGTTACTTCATCCCATTGCTCTCATTAATGTGACCAGACAGAACCTGATTTTTTAATAGAAAACAGCAAAAACTACTACAAAAAACACTCACTGAACAGTCGCTGCATCATCCCAACACAGGGAAGAGTCTTAAGACATGCAAAAAAAAAGAGAACCTTAAATTTGGAAAAATTCAACTTCTTTTCTTTTCCTGCTGTCTATTCTTCACATACTAACTCTGACTAATCTCATCCAAAAGTGTACAAGGCAACCCTGCAACTTGCAGATGTAACAATACAGATTTCAAGGGTGAGAAAGGAGAGGTTGTGCAACACTCCCACTGAGCAAAATGCCATGCCCTACAGGCTCTGCACTGCCAGAACCTGCACTGTCCACAGCCCAAAAGCAGGCTGTTTCAAAGAGAAGCTCTACTCTAAGCTCTGCACTGATTTAAGAAAGCAAAACAAAGCTGGTTTGGAATTACAACCAATGCCTGAAAAGACTGCGGCTTACACTTTTCTACTACTGCCCTTGTCAAGGAAGGTATGGCAAAAATAAGAGTAAGCTCCATTTTTTTTAACGTATGTCTCAGCTGCTGAAATAAGTACACAACCAGGTAGAAAAGACAAGAAAAATGGACTAAGGGTTTTGTACACACACACTAAACTCAAAGCTATTTAAACTTCTTTTTTATTTAAAGTACACCTAACTCCCATTCATTAATTAAATTTAAATGCTCCTGGTGAAATAGTTTTAAATATTATTGCACTGTTCGCCAACAATTTCATGGCTTCTGGGTGATACAACCCAGGCTGTATTAACAGGTTATTGTCTCCTTTCACCTAGTCTGCCTTTTGACCAGAGAATACCATGTCCCTGCCAAAGGCAGAGCACATACAACTGTTTCATATTTGCCAAAGTTCACAGTCCAACAATTTATTCCAGGTCACATTTGCACCCTGGGTTGTGAAGCAAAGGAAACAAACTGCTAATTACAACCCACCAACTGCCGCAGTTCACGTGGTTAGAGGTCACCCTGTACCACCCTTCACTTCTCCAGAGCTTTCTCACCCATTACTGAAAAAATAATAAACCAAGTAACAATGGCAGCATTCCTCTTAATGACCTCTCATACAGCTCCCAGGACCACAAATCACTTGGAAAGTCAACAGCTACTCACGTTTGAATGGCATCAAGTCCTGCCATCTTCATCTTCAACAGGCGATCTTTCCAGTAATACTGGGGCACCCGTGAGTAGTGAATGCTACCGGAGATGTAACGGAAAGGTTTCCCATCCTTGACAAAGCAGTTGGAATCATAATCAATCCCAAAACTCCTCTCAGGTACATTCTGTACACAAAAACAACCAGAAAAAAAGACACAATATAAATTTTTCTGCCTTGAAAGACAGGGGGAACAGGCTATACAATGTCTGTGGGTTGTCTACAGTAGAAGATACAATGCTCCTAAAATAAGAGATGGTGAACGACTTTCCTTCTGCTATCTATAGCTCATCTGAGTCTTAGCACAACACATCAGTAAAAATGAGCCAGTGCAAAGTGTCACAGGGTAGAAGAACGAGAATACAAACTTGCAGATATAGTTCAAAGAAAATGTACTCCCTCCTGAGAAATTGAGGATAAAATCACTAAGCAAACATGCCTATCCCTAGACTGTCATTAAACAGAGCAACTGAGTGAGATAACACTCTACAATCATGTGAAGACTACAAACTCCAAGGACGAACACAACAGCATGTTGCAACTGCAACAAAGGCATTATTTTACAGAAAACCTAAAAAACATTGTGGAAAATGTCCTAAATGCACACAGCAATTCAAAGCATTCTGCCAACAGTGAACAAGTGAAATTGTGTGGTTTGATATGAGAGGATACAGCTAGGAGCTGGCAAGGAAACAGGAAAAGCAAGGGACTGCCCAGTGCTGCACAGCAGAAGGTTTTTATGCTGTTTCCACAAACATGGACCCATTCTTAAGATTACTTAACAGGATAAATAAATCTTGACTCAACAAAGGTATGGACATGTCAGGCTTCTATAAAATCAGGACCTCACGGAACTCAGAAATACAAACCAACTGCTCTGGAACAAATGTAACTCCAAGGTTGGGATACCCCATAGGAAATTATGATGCTGTAGTAACTCCAGGCTGCAAGATCTCAAGCAAATTATTGCTGCAGAGAATACCCAAGTATGTACAGCTGCTTACTTTCTGTTCAGTGTAAATGTATGTGACTTTTTTCTGATCTTTCATTTATAACCTGCATCTTGATTGCTGGGCATGCTGCACTAGGATGGAATTGTTCTTTGTGTACCCCTAAAGGAAACTATTCACCTTTACAAACACCAAGCAGATGTTTCACATTCTTAAAACGTTTTTTACTCCAGGGCACTGTGATAGGACACAGAACAAATGCAGAGCTGAATGTTTCAAAATAGTCATGACTAAACAGAAGTCATAACCCAAGTGCAACAACACAGAAAGTAAATTTAAAAAAAGCATCATAATGCATAGAAGCACCTCACACTTTAACAGGCCATTATCCCTGGAAATAAGGAGAGGGAAAATAACTTGCTATGGTGTCCCTGTCAGAGGATTTTCACCCCCTCATTTACACGAACCAGGTCAGGAGGCCTATAGAAAAGACACTTGCTCCATTTATGGCAGAGAACTGCAGAGATGATGAATGTCAAAAGAATTGTTTACACACCCTCAGGGACTTTCTCTCTCTCTGGCAGAGAGTCAAGGCTATCTTAAAACAATTATAAGAAGCTATTAATTATGAAAGTGGTCATCATTAAACCAGTTACCATTTAGAAATCAGGCTTTTGAAGCTGTGACCATAGCTGTAATCACCTTCCCAACACATACACATCCTGATAGCGTTACTATGAGGGTGAGGAGATGGAGGAAGCTACCACAATACTTCCAGTTCACCTCATTCATCATTCATTGTAAACAGACTTCCCTTCATGACCAATTCCTCAGAATTATTTTATTGTCAGTGGATGACCCATTACTTGAAGACCAGGGTTTGCAATGAAAACAAGAGAGCTCTCCTCATGAATTTATGTCTGGGTCTGCCAATATTGTGTACTCAACATTGTGAATATGCAGGGAATTCATTCCCACTTTGTCTCCCTAGAAGGCAGGGTAGTGGGTCTGCTCGTTTGGTGAGCAGATTGAACAGACACACACTAACAACACTGTTTGGGGTGCCAGTTTGTTCACAGGATTCTTTTCCCATCTTCAACACACAGAACTGTTTATCAGTGGCAAGAATCTCTCATTCTCCAAATTTACAAAACAGGGTTTTTTTTCTTATTTGGAAAGCAAATAAATGTGGGTAAAAATCCTCTACCTGTGAAGATTTCTAACCTTTCTTATGCAGACCATTCAATCACAGAACACTCGTTTTCTATCCCAAAACTTGAGTATCAAAATTGAGAACCACAAACCACTCATTTTCTTCTGCTCCTTCCAAAAAACGTTCTTAGTAACCTTCCTCTTTCCTCGCAGTGGTCCTTTTCTCTGCATTACATCCTCACCCCTTCAGTCTGAACCTTTTTCTGCTAGTAGGCTTTAGGCAAATGTAATAATGGCCTTACCTTTCCCCCTTTCCACCATGCCTTGCTTAGCAGTGGGGGTGTAAGATTTTCCAAAACTAATCAGGTTTATTGTTGGTAGTTTTTTGTTGATAAATATAATGAGTGTGTTAAAACTATTCAGCATGAACTGCTACAATGCATACTGGTACAAAATAAAAGGTCATTAGAGGCATCTTTCTTGATATAAGAATAAAGTTTTATTAAATCCCAACATTTAAAGCATTTGTTATACTGCAATTTACATATTTTTAAATTCATTCTATAATAATTATATAATAAATATAATTTTCACAAAGTGACAATACTATTACATTCTGTTATTAATTCTGACAATAATTAACTCCTCCTCACCCCCCAATGAACTGGCCTTTTATAGGATGAAATATATATTCATTTAGTTAAGTTCTCCAGATTAAATACATTACACACATACACACAACATTTTCAAAAAAAATTTTTAAGAATTACAAAATAAGCAGCACAGCAATTTTTCTTCATCTGGAATACTGAAAACAGGTCCGCATTGTGCACATTCAAATCAAACTGGAACATGTATAGAAAGAGCCCTGAAGGACAGTGAAACTGCTGATTAGAGAGATTATAGAAATGCTTCATTCCTTTTAACAAACAGAAAGCTGATCTAGGATACTTCCCATTCGTACTTAAAAAGCAAAATAAAAAAGGGCTTTGAAGTGTTTTGGCACAGAAAGAAAGCATTTTAAGTAATAAGTAATCACCAAGCAAACAACCTTTCAGAGGGAGAGACAAAAAAAATGGGCAAGAACTAAGTTATATCCAGAAACTCAATAAATTTATGAAATGACAGTATGACCATTCCTAAAAGGATGCATATCTGCTTCTGAAAGGATACACAATTATCTTCCAAGAGAGGCACATACAAAGTAATGAAGAAATTCTGGGATGGAAGGACCCCTTCAGCTAGGTTTTTGCACATACTTGATCAGATTAAAGAGAGAAATAAAAAGGGCAGGAAAAAAAAAAGAAAAAGTAAACAATAGCAACTCACTGAGAAACTGACGCCATCTAAAATCAGTCCCACAAATGCCTCCTCATGAGGAAACTTGATTAACAATTAGTTTTCTTAACATTGTAATAACACTCAGTGCAACAAGTGAAAAACAATCCTCCTGAACTACTGGCCTAGAGGGAATACTCTGCACGACTAAACTCAGAACACAGCTTTTAGCGGAAGGCATGTTGACAACAAAACATAAGGTTACAGGCTGTCAAAATTCTCAATACCTAAGAGTATTTGATACTATGCCACGGACTGCAAAGTCTCAGAAGGATCCCACACGGGCAGTGGGCAGTGTTGAATACACATGGAAACTTCAGGATACTTAAGCAGACATTATCACACAAGCATAAAAAAAAGTTTACAAGATTATAGGTGGTGTGAAAGAGAAATAATCTAATCTGGCAAGTAGAGAGCCTGGCTGATAAGGTGTTCAGTTTTCAGACTAAAAGAGGACTGACTTCTCCAACAATTCCACTGACCTTCATAACACATTTACAGTATTTCTCATTATTCCTAAGTAACAATGTAAGATGTTTGTACAGAGGAACAGGATACAAAACCAGCCAAGCAATTAGAAACTGACTAGGGGAGGTCTAGGGTCAATGAAGTGAAACTTCAAAATTTAACTTCAGAAAAACTCAATTTTACAAAGCCTATGCTACTTTTCAAACACACCCCTGTATATCTCCTTCAAAATGAGAATGGAAGCTGAAGAACAAAACAAAGTATTTATGGTTGTCTGGTTCAGGATCACACAGGAAAGCAGCAAAAGACTGAACACTACAGCTCTGATCTTCCAGCCTCAGTCTCCTGTGTAAGAACTGCTCTCTTTTGCCCCATGCTACATGGGTCTGCCTGAGAGGAACCTGGGTACTGGTGGGCAGAAAGGCAGAGCAAGGGAAACCCTGTAGCTACAGTTGCAGACTGCAGAGGCAGCATTCCCAGGCTCCAATTGTTTGTGATGTTTTATGCAGCAACACCGAGGTGAGGGAGGAGAGGAAGATGTGCAGAAGTAAAGTGTTTCATCAGCCTGGACAAAATTCACACATTATTTTACATCCTGACTTTCCTATGTGAACACAAAGATATAGAAACAAGAGTGTTTGTATCAGTATTTTCCAATATCTCAGATGTTCCAGAATTATGTTAATTTATGTTAAGCCCTTCTATGAAAGATGGGAAAAATCCTCCATCCCTCATTATCCTGGTTACCCTGCTATTTGCCCATCAGACAACCAGGACACTGACATGCAAATGCTCTTAGGGAAAGTCTCCTGCTGCAGAATTTAGTCTCATTAAAAGAGGACATAATTTACTTGAAATATTAAAGCCTTTAACAAATTTCAAGCATTAACCTACCCACATTGTTTTCAAATAGTATCTACTTATTCTTGCAGTAGAAAAATGACAGAAGAAATTAAGCAGGAAGAAAAAAATATACAATGAAGACAAAAGACACTGAGTATTTCAGCTTTGGAATCAGTGCTTTATATCAGGAGGTACTGTATGCTCAGATAGCAACAGAAATTAATTCTGAAATTTTTCTCATTTGCTTTTATTAGAGCTACTGTCAGTAACTCATTACTGGATGCCCAGCTGTTCTAGGGAAAATGCCTGAGAAAGACAGCTACCTTCACCCATTCATGTCACTCTCACCAACTTTTTAATGGACAAAATTGAATCTCAGAACTGATGCCTGGCAGCTTACTGTACTAGTAAGAAGCACAGACTGGAAGCCCTGGTGCATGCTGCAGACAGCTAGCAGGATAAAGATATCCAGCCTCAATTTAAAAAAAAACAAACCCTAAACTATTCCTTTCCCATAATAAACCTAGCATAAGCCTTCTAGAGTTTACATACTCAGTGGGCACTCTTGCAGGCCTTTCTGCAAAACATGCACAAGTGACTTCACTGCACAAGATCAGAACTTCACCCGCCTGAGATTTGATAAGGCAGCTGCCTGATGGATAACAAACACTGGAATATGAAGTAGCTGCAGGACACAGATATTACTAAACATGCACAGGACACACATTATCTCCACAACATCAGTGTTATCTTCAACTGCAAAACCTCGATAATGAACTCAAAGACCTAATTTCTTCAGTCATTTAACATGCCCCAAATTTGTTTCATAGGCCCAAGATACAGTTAGCGTTTTCTGCGCAAACTTAACAGAACCTGCTGAAGTTTAGCTCAACACATCTCCTCTGGCTTCCCTGAAAAAGGATTTGCTTTCATAGTAGAAGAGCCAATATACTGGCCAAAGCAAAAAGAATTTAAAAGTCTGTCAAATGGAAAACTCCTCAAGGAGAACGTAGAATTATCTCTGTTATTTCAGCTCTGCTGCCCAGCCTCATGGGTATTCCATAGTACATAGTTCCTGGGCTGACGTAGACAAAGGTGTTCTGCCCAACTTTGTACAAGCCAACAAAGAACGGATTCAGAAGGTAAGCTCCAGCATTTAGAGGGAAAATCTGCCCTCCATGAGTATGGCCAGAGAGAATTAAATTAATGTCTGGTCGCTCCTGAAGGGCCCACTTTGCAGCAATTGGCTGATGAGCTAAGAGCACTATTGCATGCTCACTGCTACAACCTCTGAGAGCTTTTTTCAGATCCATGCCATGTCCTGAGTAGTGCAACACATCTGCTTCAATATCGTCCACACCAGCCAGGCAGAACCAGTCAGAAGTGCTCTTTGGTGAAACAATCTTCACATTCTCATTATGCAACGGCTGAATGTTAAATGATTTTAACAGCTCAAACCAGTTGCTAACATCTGAGGTGTAGTACTCGTGGTTTCCTGTGACAAAGTAAGTCCCCAGAGGGGAATCAAGTTCTCCAAGAGGCTCAACAGCAGGTCGTATGATCTTTGCCTCAGCATCAGTCAGGTCCCCAACAATCACGGTGATATCTGGTTTTAAAGCCTTAACCATTCTCACGATCATAGCAAGCTTGGTCTTCCCAACTGTAGGCCCCAGATGGATATCTGAAAGCAATACCACTTTCAGGTTATTCATTGTTGAGGGCAGCTTGTGAACTGGAATCTCCACTGAATTCACAGTAGGAGGCTGGGAAGCATTTAACAGCCCAACAACAGTCAGCACAACAGTCAGCAAGACTGCCAGAACTGGTTTAAGTGCTGTTCTGTTCTTGTTGCCAGTGCCTGCCTTAGCGCCTCTCCCAGCCAAGAACTTGTAAGCCTGCTCTACAGAGCCTAGAGTGAAGAGGAAAAAGATGAGAATAATATAGGCCCCCAAGCAAGTGTAAGCAGCTAAAGAAAAGAAATAGGGCTCTTCTGCAACAAGGAATAGCAATGTAAAGAAGCTTGAATGAGCCAAAGCTAGAAACAGGAACACAGCTATTTTCCACAGCATGAAACAGAAGGAGCTGGCAGCTGAAGACCTGGTGAACGTGGTGACTGTGCTTCTCCAAACATGAAGAGATCCCATCAACATGAGCGTATTAGCAAATAGTGCCATTTGCAGCCTTAGAAGCCAGCGCCGCATCCTGAAATCGAGTTTTTCCGCCAGGTAACTCCGTGATAGCATCATGGAGAAGAAAACCACTCCTGCAGCCACTGCAGCCTTTGCTTCAATGGGCAGTTGCTTGAAGGAGATCATCTTTGCTTTCTGACCATTCCCTTCTGTTCAGCAGAAGTCTCCAGGAGTCAATACTGTGGTTATGAAGGGATGCCTTGGGTCAACAAAGCCTGCAACCAGGAACCAGTATGAGCCGCTTTAAAATATTACATACATTCCCTTTTTCCCAGACTGCAATAAAGGACTGTTACTCTACGTACTACACAAGATGCTGGGTCATGCAGAACCTCTGTCATAAAGACAAAAATGAGACGTCCTGAAGGGGAGTAAATCAGACAACAGAAAAGACTGGACTCCAGAAGTTCCCTTCCAAGCTTCTTGTATGCCTCCCTTAATCATTTCTCCTCCCCACACCCTCCTTTTTAAAAAAACGTTCTTTTCGCATTCAGGTTTCCTCATGGTAGATAGCAATACATCACAACAGAGATACAGCGAGTCCTGGGAAAAAACACTACAGCATTTGTAAATCCCACACATGTTCTGGGACTAAGTTGCTTCTAATACTAACTTAATACATGATTTCTGTTCTTCTTGCCAAGCAGCTGGCTCCACCTGAAAAGCAGGCATCACCCTACATCATTCTTACCGAATGCAAGAGGTTCTACTAACACATGCTACAGCAGCAGTGAAATCTCCACTGGAACAGGTGCAACTGTGCTGCCAGAAACTGCAAATGATGTATCAGCAGATATCCTTGTCCGCAGTTGTGAATCAGACTTCTCCAAAGCCCTGAAAATCAGTAGGATTGGTGAAACTCATAACTGTGCTTTGCTACTAGCTTCCAGCTCACTTCCACTTCATGTACAGTTTCCAAGACTCAACACCTGTTCTAGCATATCCTGGTCTAACAGGATGCAACTAAGTTGAAAAGGGATTAAAACACCACACACCCTTCTCCTTTAGAGGGAAGCACAGAGTCTAATGCATGTCTGCTCACAGACTGAAAACAAACAAGCAAGCGTCAGTTATGTTTCAATTGTACCAGAATTCCCTGGTTTGATCTGTATTTTGCTCAGTCACAGTGTTTCTACTAATGCTCAGGTTGCGCATTTCTATTTAAAAGAAACCGATTGTTTTATTTTAATTGTAGACGAAATAAGTTTGGATGGTCTTTCATAACATACAACAGGGACCATGTCTGACATAACAGCCCCCTAATAGCATACACTTGTTTCCAAAACACTTCCTGTCTCTCAATCCACACAGAAAAAGCAAGCAATCATTACAGCCAAAAATATCTCAGAACTAGGGCACAAAAGCAGCCTTGTAGGGCTCAGCAGTGAGCCTGAGCCCAGAAATCTGCAAACCCCAGTTTGACAGGTTGCTTATCTGCTGCATGTACCCTCCCAAGCTAATTTAAAAGAACATTAGCATCTTTGTGATGACAGAACTCTGATCTACTTTAAGGACTAGACCAAATTTTAAAAAGACCCCTTCCCTCATTGCTTGTGTCAGGGGATTTTGGGCTGATAAAAGAAATCGTGCCTGCCAGCCTCAGTTCCCCAAGCCCTCTCAGTTGTTACTAAATTATTCTTAAGAAATAGTGCTATTTTACACACACGCCTCCACAGATAATACACAGAGCTAGAAAGTTAAGAGCACAAGAAATGGCCTTGTCAAAAAGTCCATAGGTCATCTAGGCACTAGGCAATATTCTATCTGGACAGCAATAAGAAATGCTGTTTAAAGAAATGACAGGACCCTGGCCACTGTTTGTGATCTGCTCTCTCATGCTCCTTCAGCTGGCAAAGCTGCTACACTAGGGATGTTAGAGGGCAAATCCTTGCATAGTCATTTCTGGATGTTATTTATGAACCTGATGTATCTAAATTTAGCAAATCCTTTTTTTTTTTGATCTATTAAATACTGTCTGCTTCTACAACCTCCCCTGGCAGCAAACTCTTGAAACTATGTATTTTAATAGTACTTTATCTGTTTGAAACTAACGTACTAAATCCCCCAAAATGCTAATAGTATCAAATTTGGTGAGTATAGGTTCTTCATTCCTCATATCTGCCACCTTCAAAATTTTGGAAGGCTCAGCCACAACCTCAACCCCTCAGAGACCACACTAACCGTGACCCAATGCTCCCTTCCACAAAGGTCTCACACGATGTTGTTCTACTTTTCATACATCTTTAACCACCTGTGCCCCATCCAACTGCAACATCTACCAAGGTAACAGTGACACTCTGCCTCAAACTCGAGGCATAAACCACGAAAACTGCGGAGACCGAGCATTTGTACTCAGGATGTGTTATGGTGTCCCCCGGGACAAGGCGGCTACAACAGAATCGATGCAGAACAGGAAAAACCCCTTTCCCTCCCCTCGCACACCACAGGACAAGCAAGTTTTCCCACGGGATCTATCAACAGTGTCGGTACCGGTTCCCCCACCGCCCCGGGCGGCTCAGCGAGGCCTCCGCGCTTCCCGGGCGCGCAGGGAGTCCCGGCGCTGGCAGCACCGCTCCGGCCGGGCGGTCACCGCGGCCTCACCCCCGGACAGCGGCACCGCCAGCCCTCCCTCAGCACCAGCGGGCCGGGAGCGGGCCGCCCTGCTCGGGAGAGGGGCACGAACCCCTCCCTGTCCCGGCTCCTGGATCTCCCCCTCGGCGCAGCCACAAGCCCGGCACCCGCACCCTGCGCACCGCCTATGAGCCCCAAATGGCTCACGGTTTAAAAAAGGAGCGAGGCGAAGCGCCTTCCTCGGGCGGCGTGAGGAGGCCCTGCCAGCCCTCCCTCAGACACGCCGGATCCCCGCGCCCTTCAGAGCCGCCCCCCGCTCCCCCGGGTGTCCTTGGCGAAGGGGGAGGCGAGGCGGGCACTCACCGCCGCCCGGAGGAGCGCGGCCAGGGCGGCCAGCGGGAGCAGGAGCCGCAGCATGGCGGGCGGCAGCCAGGAAACGGCGGCGTCAGCTGACAGCACTGCCGGGAAACGGCCGGCGCGGGACGGGCATCCCTCCTTCTCCTCCTCCTCCTCCTCCTCCTCTCCCTCCTCACCGGCACCCACGGCAGCGGCGCTCCACCCCTCAGAGCCCGGCCTCCTCCTGCCCTGGCCTCCCGGGACACCCCCCGGGAAGCGTGTCATGTGCCTGAGGCACTGCGGCTCTGTGCGCTACATCCCGTGTTAAAGCGCTGTCACGTGCTTTCAGGAGCTCACAGCAGACCTTTGGATGCAGCCTCCAATACTGAATACATCCAAGGATTTCTCCCACACAAAAGTTTCCAAGACAGAAAGGAAGGCTCTTGCTGAGCTTTACCTCCCCGGGGCAGCCCATCATCCTGAGGGGAAGCACTGGGCCTGGGTGCTCTCCTTCCCATGTTAAAGCACTGTCATCCTATTCTGGGTGCCCAGCACTGAAATTAAGATACAACCTCTAATGCTGAGTATGTCTCCAAAGATTGCTCCCGCACAAAAAGTGTCAGGACAGAAAGCTGGTTCTGGCCTTCACCTCCACTGGTCAGACCATCGTTGTAGCACCACACACACTCCAGCCCAGTTCCTCTGGACTTGCTCCAGCTCCCCAGAGGAATGACAGAACACCCACCTCTGCCACCTTGGCTGGGCAGAAAGGTCTCACACACTTCCAGCCATGCCAAGGAGGTGGAAGAGAGGTCTCCCAGTCTACAGGCCAGCACTGGAGGTGCAGGTGCCTGTGGGATAGAAAGAAGGTGGGGAGACGGCCCTACACTCACTTCCATCCTTGCAGCTAATTTCCACCACATAGGCAAGGATGCTTTGGAAAGAGGCCTTTTCCCAGAGGACCTTACTTACTGGTTCCCAGAGAAGCCTGAATTTTGCTCATTTCATATCCAGAGTTGAAGTTTTGCTGGCACTTTTTCTCCTGTCAGCAGAGATTTTAAACTTGATTGCTTAATGGTTGCTGTGGCCAAGAAAGTCGCAAATCATCCCTTTGCCCGCAGGCCGCAAATCAAGGAGGGCACCTTTCCCAGTCAGTTCCCTTAGTGTCTGTACCAAGAAGCACAGGTTTTTGAGGAATTTTATGGACCTGTTTTATCAGTTGTGTTGATTTATGAGTACTTCTTGGTTGCTTAAAGACTAATTTGTTGGTGTTGTCATCCTGGCTGGGTGGCCTATTGTAGACTCCCACAATGGCATCTGCTTTATTTGTTTGTCCTTTAATCCTTACCTGGAGGCTCACTTATGCCAGTGATGGTGCATCTCTGGGGCTGAGCCAAGGCTTCTAAGCTTCTCTTGCTTGATCCTCATGCTGTGTGCAGAAACATTTCAAATGCAGTTCTTTGGACCCAGTGCCTCCTGTAGCCAACTAAGGCTCTCACTGAGGCACAGTCTCTCAAACTTTGGTGTGCCATTCCTTTGCACATCCCTGGTGAGCCTCATTTTATCCTTTTCCCCTGCACACTTCTGCAGGCAAACACTCAGGAGTTAAAAGTCACAGTATGAGCCAGCCTACAGTGTGAGTAAAAAAGCCAGTGATTCTCCTAAAATAGTAGTTGGACCTGAGATCTGTCAAGTTTTTATATCCCTTGAGAACAGATGCAGCCGAAAGAACGTTTACTCTCAAATGAGTACTCTGAACTAGGCAAGCAGGCACTGGCAGCTCCCAATTTAATTAAGAATACACAGCACAGGAATATGAAGACCTGACAGGAATGAGAACATTTAACACCAGCCTTTGGAGTCTGGTTTGTCTATTCTTACTTGACAACAGCTCTGTATAAGGAGCTGCTGGTGACATGGCTCTGTACAGGAATTGCTAAAACATTCCTTGACAGCAAACAGGAATTTGGTTCACAGAAATATGTGTATATATTTTGTGGTAGAAACTGGATAACTTCAGTACCTAGACTTTAAACCCGTTCTATTTTTGTGGAGGAGCAGTGTTGCCACACTTAGGGTAATGTAAATACTATTTATTTCTATCAAGCTCTATGTTTTCAACCCATCCTCACAGCCAAAAGTAAGTGTTTTTCCAGCTGTTAGGAGTTTACCTGGGCCGATACATTTTTCTGGTGTATGTTCTCGTTACCAGGGCTATTCAGAGAGTTTTCAAGCTGTTTTTTTACTTTAAATTTCCACCTTTCTGAAGAGAAGGAAAAATTTAATGACTGTGTACCCATGCTGGAAATAGGAATAAGAAGACCCTTTTATTTGCTTTGTATGGAAATCCCCCAGAAATAAGCAAGTCTAAGTAAGCAAGTAACCTGTCTGGAATTGCAATCAGAGGCACTGATCTCACTGACTGCAAATATCCTCATAGAGGACAGTGAATTGCACCCACGCTTCTCCTAAACAGACCATCTGAGGAGTTATTGAACCTCTAAAACAGCTGCTTGGAATGAAGCAGCATAATGTCCTCCTTTTACCCAAGGAAAGGGAAATAAGTATGTTAAAAGAGAGATTTACTGCAAACATGATGCAGTTTTCACTGTGAATAAAAGGAAACGTCTTGGTCAGGCTCAGCAGAGGGTATAACCCCAAGTTTTGCTCTGTTTCTGTGAAAGCTTTCCAGCACCTGGTCAGCACATCAAGCAAAGTATTTCTCTGCAATTAATATGTGCAATAAATGAGGAGCTTTAAGAATCATCCCCAAATTATGCTTAATATTAAGCACCCCAAAGTTAAAAATAAGACATTGAATAAATGCTGGTGGTTTTAATTTTCTCACTTTAAACAAAAACAAATGAACAAAAAACCCCAAACCAAAAACAAAAAAAGAGAAGTGTTTCACTTGCAATTTCTCTTGATGATGATCATGAAAGCAATATATTTCTAATATATTGCATCGGTAATGAGCTGAGGGGAAATCACAAGTTATCTCACAATACATGCTGGTATTGCAAGAACTGACTGCATTGTCTTTGTTTTTCCTTGTGAAAGTAATTAACTGTGCATGGCATTGAGTGAGGATACCAATAAGGAACCAGTCTGGCAGAAATTTGGTAAGAGGACTAATGTTCACACTGTTCTGCTTCTGTTCCCACTCTCAGGGTCAAAAAAGCTGCTGTTGTCAGCAACATTCACTTAACAAATGGTATGTGGCAGAAGAGTAATGAACAGGATGAGCAGCTGCCTGTGTTCTGGTCTGAAGGTTTATCTGCCCCAGGGGCTTTTAGTACAGTGGGGCTGGCTGTGTAAAGTGGTGGCTTAAATTATTACTTTGCTTCCAGGGAGAATTAAACTAAGTCTGATTAAAGTCACTTGAATCCTGAACATGAGGGCTCATATTCATGAAGGAGAGACCAAAGGATGTGGAAATCCTTTGCATCAGAGGCTTTTGCCATGGGCATACCTTTACCCTGGTGCAGTTAATGTAGCTCTCCCAATGCTGAATCAGTTTGTATTATACCAAGGGCCAAACTAGCTTGTTTTAAGGGTAATTACCATGGATCCACTGTAAGGAAGCCATTTGCAAGCTGAGAGTAACTCATCCCTGAGACCAGAGACTACTCCTGTGCTTTCACACCTGTGCTTTCCTTAGCAGGTGCCCTGGGGTTTGGCTGAGAGTTGCTCCCCCACTTCTGTTTCCATACTGGAGGGCCCAGGAGGTGAGAGGGGCCAAGTGCCATACAGTGGTATCGTCATACAAACTTATGCCTGTTTCAGGAAGAGCTTCAGGAAGGATGACAAGTACTTATTAAAGATATGCAGACACCTTAGGGGACATTTTGCAGTGGAGTGTGGAACATCCTGGGCTCCTCCCCCTTGGAAGGAGATGTCATGCTGCTGACATTGGCATGGTGCCAAGTAACAGCAGAGCCTAACCCAAAACCTAGCCAGAATCATTGTTTTCTCCAAAACTGGAGCTGAGCCTGAACTGCGATTTGGAAACTTCCTTGAAGTATGAGTCAAACAAGCATCGGTCACAGCTGAACGCCATCATTAAAGCAAAACTCCGTGGTGTTCAGACTTCCTGCAGAGAGGGGAACTTAAATCAGCATCATTTGCATGGCAGCTTACCAGAAAGAAGACATAAAATGTGCAAGTTCATACATTTATTAACCACTTCTCCCTGCCTTCCTCTTCGAAGTCTTTCCTGCCACACTCATCTGGATGGTTTGTCGCATAAAGATGTGTCACCAGTAAGGTCTTCATGTGACTGCCTGTAGTCCTGTCCTGGAATTCCCCACTTTCTGCAGCAGGAATAGCCTGGCCTTTCCTCTTGAAGTTGGCATACTTTTCTCTCGCCTCATTTTGCTGTTGCTTGTGAAGAACCTGGTGTTGCAGGGCATCACACAGACCCTGCAATCCTTGCTCCTGCCTGCTGGCAACCATGGCAAGCAGCAGTGGGAAGCTGTGCCTGTGGGTCCACCTGGAGCAGGCAGGACTAGGCCCGGCTGCTCATTCCTGTCCCAGCCTCCCAAGAAGACACTGGTGGCTGCCCAGAGGCACCCAGTTCTTTTTCAAGGATTTTTTTTTCCCCAGTGGAAGTGTTTTGCATCTAGCCTAGGAGCATCCTCTGATTCTCGCTGTGCTAGATGATGCACATGAGCAGAAAAATGATTGTATGAGACATTGTCCCTTTGCTATTGAAAGAGCTTACCAGAAAAATACCACCCCCCCCCAAAAAATTTTAAAAAGAGAAGATTACCACCTGTGTTTGAGCCACCTTAAATTTGAAAACCACAGAATAAACAATCTGTGACAGGTCTAATCAGGCTGGGGCCCTGGGAGCATACACACACCTTAGCCTATGAAAAGCTCAAAGGTTAGTTGTAGATGTGAAGAGCAAACATCACATGCAGAGTGTGGCTGTTGGGTGCCACATCCAGGCTGGCCCCCCTGCAGCAACTGTCCCGATGAGTCCCCCCCACTCCTCCACTATTCATGTCTCTCTTTCCCACATGCAGCCTCCATGGAAAGAAAACTGAATTACAAATCACCTTTTTTTTTTTTTTTTTTTTCCACCAAACGGTCCCAGTTATAATGATAATTTTGTTTGCAATTTAAGGTAGGTCTGAGAGCTAGAAGAAAATAACATAAAAAAGCTCCCAGGGGATGCACAACTCTGCAGCACCCTTCAGCAGATGCTGCAATGAAATATTAGAAGTGGGTTCTGGGGAAAAAATCAGAATCTCACCGACTGCCTGCTGCCAGCCACAGACAGAGGTGCTTTTAGTCAGCCCACAAAGAGTGGCCAGGAGGAAGTCAGAGCATGAACATGGGCCATTTCCCCATGGAGGAGGTTTGGCTCCATCCAGCTTCTGCTGTGGTGAGAGGTTTGGCTCTGCAAGGCGACCTCTCGGTTACGTGACCTGCTTTTGAAGGGGTCTGGAGGGAAGGTCTGTGCTACTTGAAGATCCCCAGTAGCACTGACCCACCTTGTGTTGTCACTGGGCTTTGTTCCCAGGCACTGTCACAGACAGGCTGGTGCAGAACATGTTGAATACTTAGGTGCATTTGTCTTGCATCAAGCCCACCAGGCTCAGCTACCTTTTGTGATGGTGGACTGACTAAAAAAGCAATCTGCAGCAGAAAAAAACAATATTTTCTTGTTTACCGGGGCATAATGCTCAGCTTTGCAGGGCAACAGCAATGAGCACTGTGCCTAAACTCGCAAATAAGAAAGAGAAGTCACAGGCAGAGGTTAATCACTTGCTGCAGACGATGCAAATATTTAAGACTGCAAACTACTACAAAAGCCAAGTACTTTTCCTTCTTAGTTGCTAGATAATTTAAGAGACACATTTCATTTTTTTCTCATTAATCTTTTGGAACATACAGTGCTTTTAGATTACTTTTTACATGTGCACACTGGGAAGTCTACAGCTTGTTAAAAATGAGATTGCAGTGACTGTAGTACATCAAAGGACTTAATCAGCCCAGTGCCACAGAGAAGCTGAAGACCTAATGTAGCCTAAATGTAAATTTGTAAAATGGAAACAGCTAAATAATTCAAATCAGCAACATCAATTTCTGTGTGGTTTGTTCCTTCCGGCCAGAGCTTTTTCAAAGAGTTGAGGTTTTTATTAAAGGTAGAAGAAGAAGTACAAGGAAAAGTCACAGTCCTGCTTCAGAGTTGTTTCAAATCAGTTGTTCTCCCCCATCTTTCCAGGCTACAGAGCTTCCTTCAGGACTTAGGAGTGATCTCGCTGAAGATGGCAGCTGCAGGTGTAGTGAGTATACAGCTATGTCACTGTTCATCTCCTTTGCCTTCCCCCACTTTTTGCCTCTATCAGTTTTCTGCCTTTTTTTAGCCACTGGTACTATCCCAACAGAGCAGTAACCCATAGACTTCTTCTCCACCTCTTTCTAAGTTGGGCATTTTGCCTTTTGTTATGTATTTGTAGCCAACCAAACAATTTTTTGAGTGATCTGCCAGAGATAATGCTTTCACCACCTGCCATTTTAATAACTGAAGTTGGCTAGACATCGTGAACTGCCCTTTGTAAAGAGTTTCTTACTCAGTGGGCCATTTTTATAAATTTCTGCTGTGCTGCACACTTCAAGCAACCTGAAACACAGTGTTTCACTGGCAGCCTTTGGACTATATGGAATACATTAGGCATCTTCAACTGCATCTGGTAGAGAGGGACAAATGTATTCTTTACTGACCCTCTCTACACAAATTTACTAGATGTCCTCTTGCAGGTCACACATCCTGGCAAGAGTAGCCTGGATTACTACAGGAATGATAGCATGGTGCTGTCCCTGCGTGAAAACCCAATGAACAGCACAGACTTCATGTGCGACAAGGGGCAGGTCAGGCAGTTTGCTCAAGCCTTCCTTCCAGTGTTTTTCTGGCTCATCTTTGCTGTGGGCACAGTGGGGAACACCTTGGTCGTGCTTGTCTATTGTAAATACCACTTCAGGAGGAGCATGATGGATTGGTACCTGCTGCACCTGGCAATTGCTGACCTCCTGCTCCTATTCACCTTCCCCTTCTGGGCCAAGGCTGCTTCTGATGGATGGATCTTCAAGGACTTCATGTGCAAAGTTGTCAACAGCATGTATAAGATCAACTTCTATGGCTGCAGCTTGCTTCTAACCTGCATCAGCTTTGACAGGTACATCACTATTGTCCAAGCAATGAAAGCTAAAACTTGTAAGCAAAGGCGGCTCCTGCGCAGCAGGCTCATGTGCCTGGCTGTGTGGCTGACATCTGTGAGCCTGTGCATCCCAGAAATCATTTACAGCCAGAGCACACAGGTGGGAGATGTAACAGTTTGCAAAATTATGTACCCACCAAACGTCAGCATGAGCTTGAGAGTTACAGTCCTGGCCTTGAAAGTCGTCATAGGATTCTTCCTCCCACTCCTTGTCATGGTTATTTGTTATGCCCTTATTATCAACACCCTCCTAAAAGCCAAAAGATCCCAAAAGCAGAAGTCACTGAAAATCATCACCATGATTATCACCGCTTTCCTTCTGTCTCAGTTCCCGTACAATATTGTTTTGCTGGTCAAAGCCATCAACACCTACGCGGGGATAGAGCACAGTTGTCAGGCTGCCAACCAGCTGGACATCGGGCTGCAGGTCACCCAGGGCATCGCCTTCCTCCACAGCTGCCTCAACCCCTTCCTCTATGTCTTTGCTGGTGAGCGGTTCAGGATGGCTCTGGGCCGGATGATTCAAAGCTGTGGCTGCCAGAGCAGGGGCCAGGAGCATTCCTCTGCCTGTGACAGCCAGGAGCACAGCTCAAACTGGTCCTTTGCCAGGCTGGGAAGGCAGCAGGTGAGGAACTCCCTGATCCTCAACACTCACTTGACCTCTTCTGTCGTGTCCCCTCCTTGCGAAGTCCTCCTGTAAGTTAGTCCTCACCCTCTCCTCTACAGAGAAGCACAAAACTCTTTGGAAACCACCTGTATACTCCAAGGATTGTCCCAGAGGAGCAGGAAGGGTTGAGGGCCTGTCCTTGTTGTGCAGGACCCAACTGAGGGTTGCTGGTTTAGAGGATAGGAAACCTTTGATGGAGGGCGGAAAAATGGAACCATACTTGCTATAAATAGAACTGATAGAAGTCAAAAGCTGTCTCTGTGACAGCTGTAAATAGTTGGCCCATCTTCAGCTCAGACCACAACCTGAAATAACAAGTTTCACAGGGAAGTGATAAACCCAGCTACAGCAGTGACAGAGGCAGATGAAGCAGGATGAATGCTCATGGTGTCCATAGGAAGCAGCAGGCGGGGGTTCAGCCTTTGTCTGCTGTCAAACCTGATACCAGGTTCCTCTATGGAGGTGACCTGACTCAGGAGCCCTGCCAGATTCCTACACCAGATCCCCTCCCTGACAAAGGAAAACAGCCTTTAGGTCCAACATTGGTTTGTTGCAGTGAGAAAATGCTGCTCTCTGTGCCTGGGCAAATGCAGCTCTGTTTGGCTGCATAGGTGGTTTTTCTTGCAAAGAAAAGCCAGTTGTTCATGTGTATGAAGTGGTCATTGCAGAATATGATCTGTCTTTCTCCTGTATTTTAGCTTTGTGGTGTCAAGTGCAATGGCTCCTATTTTGATACTGGAAACAAATCACTCCTCACAATAAAAATTTAAGGGCTTCAGAGACATTGAGTTGTCTGTCACAGGGATATTTGCTGTATGGTACAAAACTGTCATAAACCAGAACACAAAATCCAAACCCGTGGTTCAACTGACCACCAGTTATGCACTGATATCTTTGGAAAATATATTTAACCTCAGGCCAGTAAGACAGAGAATAATTAAACATCAAACCTAATGAAATTTAGAATGAGATGTCAGGTTGGCAGAGGCTGCAGTTCCCAAAAGTGGAGTGCTGTAATGGACCCCACAGCCCAAGGCCACAGGGCATCATTTATCTGTTCCCTGTTGCTCATCCACTCGCAGGGACATGGTATTGCCTGTCCCGCCTGCCTGCAGCCTGCACCTCCCAGTCTCCAATTGCAGGCTGTAGTGCTCAGGAGGCTTTGTTTTAAATAATCTCATTTAACCTGGTTTGCCTTCTGGTAATTAGCTCTTTCAGGGAAAAGGGTTTTCACTGTGCATTTATCATTAAAGCATGTTGATAAACAAGAGCTTTCTGCAAAGTTTGATGCTTCTTTTCTAGCTAATAGGGTATACCTGGGCAGATGGCTTCAAGTTTCATGTACATTTATTAGGATTTTTTTTTAACCTTTTCCTCAGAAAGAAAAATGGTCAAAGATGTACATATTTTTTACTGTATGTGTAAGAAGGGTTTGGGGGGTTTTTGCAATTTGTGCTCAGCAAACAGAAGCAGAAATTCTGTTAAATAAAGGCACTGCCATGTACACCAAGGGGATGAACTGCTTGTTTCTTGCCCGCACATCCTTCCCAATTTGGATCCATACACATAACCTGTTTGCAATCACAGCATTTACTCCTCTCAAAAGAGGCCAAAAAGGAAACTTTGCTAAGGGTTTATTTCACATATCTAACCTGCAGGCACCAGAGCAGGTGAGGGGTGGGGTGCAGTCTAGGGAGGCAGAGCGGGTTTCTGAGGGCAAGGGAGGAGGGAGCACACTGGGCGAAGTGCTTCTCCACAGCAGCTCAGCTCCACTATCCCCCCCTGAGGTTTGGGGTGATGGTGCTCCTACACAGAAGGTTCTCCTGGCCCCCGAAGAGCCCTTGAGTTGTGCCAGCAAATAACTGTGGAAACCTTACCTGCTGCAAGCTCCTCTTCCCTGCATAGCATCTCACCAGCCTCAGGAACTTGAACTTTGTGGCCATCTCACAGAAAGTAAAGCTTCTTCAGTCCCCAAAACACAGTGGGAAATATTCATGCTTGATCAGCAGGTGAAACTGCTGAGTGGTGAAACAGTGATGAACTTGCAGCAGTTTGGGGGTGACAGGGTTGTCCCTGGGTCATGCACATCCTGCTCTGAGTCAGGATGCTCCCATCACTTTACTGGGGGCCTAGCCTCCCTGGGGGTAGTTTTCTCTCTTAGGGTTTGTTCCACCACAGCTACCTGCAGTCCAGCAGCTGCTGGTGGCTCCCCAGGCTGCTCTCACCATAAACTTGGGGGGAAGTTGCCTCCCTGTGCCACTCTGGCTACAGCCTCGTCACCAACACTTGTTGTTGGTCAGCACACAGCAAGGACTCAGTCATGGAAGTGTTTTCAGCCATTACTCCCTCTTTCATCTCCTGGGGGCCTCCATCTGCCAGCGGCACAGCTCTTTGTGCTCAAGCCCTTCTTGGGCTCCTCTGTCCCTCTGTCCTGATGTTTTACTTGGATTTATGCTACCAAAATCCCTTTTGTGCTTTGCCAGGGTGTCTCCAGCCTGATGCTCTCCTCCAGGCTGGGAGGTTTCCTCACAGCCAAAGGGGCCAATGGCTCCCCTGCCCCATGGGCCCTCACACATCCCATGGGACTCTGCTCATGCCTTACCCACAGCTCTAGCCAGATGGTCACCAAGCAGTTGCTGGAAGTCCTGGGAGAGGCCTGAGATCTTCCATAGCTTGGCTCCCCTCCCCTCTCTTTAAGGCCATTTTTTCCTAGATGTTCCCAGTTTTGGGCAGTAGTCTCCTATGCTTTCTCTCTTCTTTGAAGGGGCAGCTGGACTTGTCTTCTGCTCCAAGTGCTGCGTTGTCACTGCGGTGCAGGTGGTCACATAGCATGGCACCAGCTTGCTTGTGGTACAAGGGTGATTTAAGGATTAAGAGGTAGATAATGATTTATTAGAGACTGCTTACTAAAACAATGTATGTAGTTTGCTTGACATTTTTACCGCTTGCCAAGCAGAAAGAGAGGATGTAAAGAGGATATTGAACCATTGTTAAGGAGACCAGGCATCCTGTTTTGGACCCCTGAACCAGCCCAAGTCAAGACCTGATATCCTGTTTCTGGACCCCAAACCAGCCCAAGCCAGCTGTAGGGTTTGGACTCAGGCTAGGGACCCAGGGAGTATGCGCAGGGAAGCAGGGTGAAGAGTTCAACGTGAGGAAGCCTCCTTACTTCACCAGAGGAAGACTCTTTACTTCATCCCCAGACCCCTGCCCACAACCACCAGGCAGCACTGCGCAGGCGCAAGAATATTTAAATGAACTTTGGGCTAATTATAATATGAAGTGGGAATAGAGAATGAATATGTATAGGGGCATTGTGTAACTTAATGCATATGTAACCTGTCACTCAATATAAACCAAGCAAAGTGCTGCTGGCAGTGCACACGCTTTTGGAGGAAAATATTTCCCTGTGCATCCCACCGCTGGAATAAACATAGCTACTTTACAACTTTCAAGTTGTGGAGTCTATCCGCACCTCAGGGGGAGGAAGCTGGGAGAGCCCATGAGGAGCTTTCACTCTCTGTTGGCAAACCTGCCTGCCTGGTGCCAGCTCTGCCTGAAACAGAGACATCTTTCTAGAAGCACCTCTTCCAGAGAGTAGGGAAGTGATGGAAGGGTGTTAGAATACAGGAATTATTATTATATTTGGACTTCAAAGCATCCCTGTGACACTTCAAGGACTAATGCAGAGGATACCACTGTCTTGTGGCAGCTTCACATGGTCCCCACAGCAAAATGTTATCCTGTATGTGCTGTTGGAGGTTGAGGGGT
>VZTX01016910.1:0-31050 GCA_013400915.1 Pardalotus punctatus
ATAGTGGCAGTGTGTGACCCACCCTGCGGCCTCAGGGCCACGCTGACCGATGGCACGGGATCCCCTGCTCGTTGCTCATGTCACTGTGCCCCGCTGAAGAGGCCTCTCGTGGAAATCTGCAGGTGAATTCCCTGGCTCTGTTTGGTAATGGTATCCGCTTTTATTTCCTCCTTTGTCTTGTGTCACTAATCAAGCGGGAATTGAATTAGCTGGAAAGAAGGATGAGATAAATTACGAGGAAGAATTAGCTGTGTGCACCTGAGGTCAGAAGGCTCCTAGAAAATTCCAGGTGAGAATTGGCTGGACTATAAATGAGATTTAGCAGGAGGATACCAAGTTATCTGGAGAATTGTGATGCAGAAGAGCATATCACAAATCAGCTGTGAAAAGCCAGAGGTGTCTCAAAGTCTTTGGGCAATCCCTTTCTGTTTTAAGATGGGGAAGCAAAGGATTGCACTTACATTCTTTCCAACTGCTGTATTTGATGAAGGGAATTTCCCTGAAATTTGACTTTTCATTCTTGTGTGAATAGACTTTGCCAGAAAGATATTTTCCCTTCTGTATTAATATTAAGGTAGTAAATTGTCTGTCCCTGTGTTCACTCACTGGCCTTCCTTTTTTTTTTTTTTTTTTTTCCCCCCTCTGGTTGGTCTGTAGTTTGAGTTCATCTTTCATGAAAACCATATGTTGGATTAAAGACAGGGTATTATTTTCCTGCATTGTAATATACTCTATTACCTTCTCCATTGCAGCCCATGTAAAAATAATTATTATTCCATGTGCCACTGGAATAATAATACTGAGTACATTTAAGATTCTTTAGGTCTTCTCTAGGAAGAGTTGATTTCTGACTCACTGGTCTCATTCTATTTTTATGTAAGAATCAGCCAAATAGAAACATCTTAATTTTATAAAAGGCTTTAAAAATATGAAAAATACATGTTAAAAATAATTAGAAAATTAAGTAATCCAGGAAAATATTAAGGTAATGACAGTAAATTATTTTGTACATTAAAGACTTCTAAAGAAATGTAATTAAGTTGCAATATAAAGAAAAATTCCAGTCTTAAACACAAAAGCAGACAAAAGCAGCAGTTTACATACTTGCATTTGCTTTGACAGTTGTATTTGCTCTTTTACACAAAGGCTGCAATTAGGTGACTTTTTTGGGTTTATGAACTTAGATTTTGCAGCAAGTTTAGCCTGATTATCCTGACTCCATAGCAAGGGCTTCATTCGATCAGTTTTCTTGGTTGTTGATGTTCTATTCTCAGCAAAGCTCAGCTGTGGCTGTATTAAATAGAAATACAGAAACTGGTATGGTAACCTTACCATCTGCTGTACAGCTTTGGTTTTTGTTTTGGAGTTGGAGTTGAAATACATTACTGGAAATCGTGGGTTAAGTCGCTGAAATTAGATGGGACCCCTGCAGTCTAATCCATAGGAACCGGCCAATTCTTTTGAGTTTTCTGTGTTTGATTAGTTGTACTGTAATTAAAGAAATTACCAATAGTCTTCTGTCTGGAAGTGATTAACCCACTGAGTGCTCATACCTATATTCTCTAAGCATCTTCAAATAATGTAAGGCTTCATTTATGTTCCTTAATAAGGAAACAAATGAAAATCGTCTCCAGCCTTAATTCTGTGGCTTGTGTGTAACAAGCTGTTCTGCCTTGTGCCTCGGTGATGGCTGTTCAATTGTTTGTGATTATACTGCGTTTTAATTAGAGAGCTAAAATGCTATTTGTATAAATGGAACGTGCTTCTTGGCACAGCCATGACCCACAGAGGGAAAGAAATCAGATAATGGTGGCAGCCACCTAAGCAAACAAAACCTGGCACATTGACCCTGCAGACTTGTGGAGATGTGGGTGTGATTGCTTGAATTATGGCTAAATTTCTCCTGGCCTCTGCAGCATCAGAGTTGTCACTCATTGAGGTAAAAAAGGAACAAAACCTGGGGGGGAGAAAAAAACAAAACAAAAACACATCACCAAGAAGTCAGAATTGACTTCTTGGTGATGATGATGATGATTTTTGCCATTTAAAAAAAAAAAAGCAGATTGAATTGTTTTGTTAGATTTGCAAACTAAAAGAGCAGCGAAATACAAATTTATCCTTAGATGGTTCTCCTTAGAAGGAGGAGATTCATGGCCTGCCCCTCAAAAGCATCAAAACTTTGTGCCTCGAGCAAGGGTCTGGTGGCTGAGGATCCCCTGGGAGAGGCCTCTGGAGTTTGGTCTGTCAGTAAACTTTGTGCATGGAGCAAGGGTCTGGTGGCTGAGGATCCCCTGGGAGAGGCCTCTGGAGTTTGTTCCATCAGGAAACTTTGTGCATGGAGCAAGGGTCTGGTGGCTGAGGATCCCCTGGGAGAGGCCTCTGGAGTTTGCTCCGCCAGGCTGGGCTCCAGGCTCTGGATGAGGAGGCACAGACTCCTCGGGCCCACCCACCCTGCTCACGGAGTCTCCGTGCCCTGCCCTACCTGCGAGGGGCCCGAGCCCAGCTGAGAGCTCGGTTGTGCCCTCCCCTCCCCGTGGGCTCTCAGCTTCTCTCCAGGTGTCCTGGCCCTGGGCAGAGGCAGAAAGGCCGGCTGAGTTGTGCTGTGGGACTGGTGCTGTACCTGGTGGGAGAATGCCAGCCGCCTGCTTCCCGCTGGGAAACACAGCAGCAACCCTGCCACACGTTCCGGTAAAAATAATCCCATTTTCTCCAGCCCCAGCCAAAGCAGGGCTCATGGAAAGGGGCAAAGGGAGAAGGGCTGATAAGGCGGTTTTGCCTCGTCTCTCAAATGTGTTCTGGAAATCTTCCCGTGCCTGTTTTCACAGGAAATTAATTTCTGCATCCACCTGGAGCTTGCGCTGTGCCCCGCAGAGTGAGGGAGACACAGATACCTCCTGTGACATTCCTACAGTCTGTCATTTAACTGTTCCTATGCATAAAATGTGTGTAAAACCAAGATAGCCTCTTACAGCATGCAAACTAATGCAACTTCCTTAAAATAAGTAACATAGTATGTCAAGTGTTGATAAATAACCAACAGATGACATACAAAATGTCAAGAGTTTCTGTGAGACCACAAAATAAAAATCACTGTACAAAATTCCTAAATTATAAATTCTGTAATTGAAATTTCTCCTTTTGATTCACTGTAACTTGTATGGTTCTCACAGCAGCTTTTCGGTGGTTCCTTAAAAGTGGTTATTCTCATGGAATATTTTTTTAGCTTAAAAATCTCTCAAATGTTCAGCCTGAACCTCTATCCGTGTTGCTATTGTTGCCTCAACTGGATATTGCAGGAGAGAGACATTGCAGATGGGAAAGCTTTGAAGAGAAGCATTTCCTAAGCCAAGATTTTTCCACTGCAGCATTGCACAGCACAAAAAGGTTGGTCTAGACTAATTTAGTTTTAGAAATAGGGATATAAATGCTGTGGGAGGTTTTGATATAATTTTAATATTAAGGAAGAAACCAGATATGAGCCAGGTCCTGGTTCTCGCCTGTGCTGGGAACCTAGGCATGAATCCCAACCCTATTTTAACCAACTGATGCATCTCCTTAATTTTCATGGATTTCAAATGGAGGTCCTCCACAACCATTTGCTGAGAAGCATTTTAGTTGAGTTCTTCAGAGTTTGTGTTAGTCTGTAATATGATGTATAATACTGGGCTTTTACAGTAGATAGAATTTATGTCTTCATTTCCTGCACCATGCAAATGAAAGTTCTGTGTCATTCCATAGGGAAAAATCTGCTTACCCAGCATTTGTCATTAGCTGCTTTTTGTCCTCAGGCTGTAGAAACAGCAAGAGATTGGCAGAGCATACAAGTGAATTTGTGTGGGAGATCCCACATTCCGTACCTCCCTGCAGCGTGGCAGTGACTGGGGGGTCAGCGGGAGCCAGGATCTTGTGGTGTCCTGCCGGCTGGTCACGAGCATCTTTCGTTTGCTGGGCTTTTGAGCAACGTGTATTCACTGAGAGCTGCAGAGAACAGGGATGCTGTGGAAATAGCAGGCCTTTTTGTGGGCTGTGAAGCTGTGGGGGTGTCAAAACTGGAAATGGGATGGTCTGGTTTGCACCACTGAGCCTCTCCCATGACCACCCAATGGCACCTGCTGACCCCAGGCCATGGAAAGTGGAAAGTATAAGTCAGGGGTGGAGGGAAGTTGTCTGTTGGGTCGGCCCAGAAAAGGGCAGTTGAGAGCTTTTCTCAAAATCTCTCAGTTCATGGCAAGGTAGTGGAGGCAGAAGATGCTGGTGATTGAGCAGGGAGTAGAGTCTAAAATCTAGAGGGGTTGTTGGCTTGTCCGATCTCACACAAAACTGCAGTAAAATGGGAGCTAGGGAAGATCCCTGGCCTCCAAAACAAACTCCTCATCCTTTGTTTGATCTGTTCTGCCGCCTTTGGTTGAAAATTGTCAGGAGGGAGAAGCTCTCACCTGGAGTTACACTGTGCTTAGAACAGACTGTCTTCATCATGGCTGGTACTTCTAGGAATTACTGCCTTTCCAAGGGAATCCGCATCACGGAGAAATAATAATACTCATCCTTACTGAATGTCCTTTCCAACACTGCAAGAACTAAATGGAAATAGGGAATAAAGCTACTTTTCTGGTTCTAAAAATAATTCTTCTGGGTCATGTGGAAAATCATCGTTGAGGTTATTTGTGGGAGTTCAAATGTTCAGTTGTTCTGCTTTCCTTTTTCTAGGAATTGCCGCATGGCAGAGTGTCAGCCTCCAAAGCTCTCAAAAAACTCATGAAAAGAGCTGCTCTGTTTCCTTTGGAAAAACTGGATGGCAGTGGAAGGAGAGGAAAAAGAAGTGTTAGAATGCGTTACAGCTTTACTGGGATTTGGCAATAGAGTTTAGGATGTACCTATTGGTGTCACAGCTCAAACGGGACAAGGAATTAATTTGGGGATAGAATTTATTATTTTTAATGTGTTGTCACCCACCCATAGGACAGAAGGACTGCTCAGGGGTGGAATGTCAGTGGAAAATCATGAGGTTTTCCTTGAGAAACAATGCCGTTCCTCACGGATTGGTAGCGTGCAATAAAGGAGGCTGACAGAGGCTCTTTGGAGCTTCTTCAAAGCTAAGGAAGGGCTGTTTGATGTGCTCAACCACGGGGGCACAGCCATGAGGGAGTGTCTGTGTGGGCCCTGCTGACAACAGGAACCTGTAAAGTTTGCCCAAAAAATAGATGGGTTTCCTGAAAGCTGCTGGCAAACGCAGGATGCTGAGGCAGCAGGACTGCTGACCAGCAATTCCTGCACTCTTAACTGTTTGCCAAAATGTAATAAATTTTTTTATAGTCAAAGGCTGAAAATAAGAAAAAAAAATAAAGCAAACCAGTGCTGGTCCAGCGTAGAGCAACTGGTTTCCTGGTCCTAAAGCAGTTGTCAAACCACAGGTCATCAGCCCCACAGTTTGCAGTTCTTTCTCTGCAATAAAAGGAAGCCAGAGCTGAATAAGCAGCAGAGAGGTTCCTTCTGGGTACAGCCACACTTTTAAAGGCTGCCTTGCTCTTTTTAGCTTCTATACCGCATATATATTTAAAAGAGAAATGAAATCAATCATGACAGGAGCTCCCAGCCCTTTGCCCTCTTTAATATTTTTTTTTTGGCACAAAATGTCTTTTTGAGTCAGGGGAAGTAGTTATGTCATATATGGGAATTTCTGTGTCCTGGTAAGAAGAAAGGGAGGTGTGGTGAAGGTGGCAGGACTGTGAATGGTAGGAAGATATATAGACAGTTTTTATTTTCTCCAGTTCCGTCCTGTCTGTTGTGAGTGTCATGTGTTAACAGAAGTTAAAAAAAAAATTGTTTCTGTAGCCCGTATATTGCGTTTTTTTGTGGTCTGTTTGCATGGAAAACACTGATGTTCCTGTTAAACTTCCTTACATCAAATAAGGGAAGAAATCAGCTCACCTGTCAATGCTCATCTTGTTTCCAGCACTAACATTTCATCACATGTTCTCTTGCTGTGTGCTGTGCTAGGATGAGGGAAGGGACACCACAGCAATGCTTGTTTGGAGAAGAATCTGTTGTACAAAAATTGGAGGGATCTTAGCCTCCAGATTTCAAATCTGTTTCTTGATATCTGTCACCTTCAGGAGCTCAGCATTAACTTTTGTCCCTCTCCTCTGTCATGTCAGCAGGCTGAGAAGAGGCTGAAATGAGCTGATTGTTTCCTTTGTGAGAAAAACCGAGACACAGCCAACAAATAACAAGCCCAGAAATCTGAACCACTGAAAAGTTTTGTCTTCTGCCTTAATTAACTTCCTTGGCTCTAAGTTCTGGTCTTCCTAAGTCCACATTTAGCAGCGAGATTCACAGAACTGAAAAATGTTTGCACTATGGGATATAACTGCTTAACATGTTACCTAACCTTGAGAATAGATGTGCCACTCTGGGAGCCAGAGGTCTGGGCCAGAGGAGAGATCGCTGGACTCTAAGTAGAGCTAAATGCTGAACGGATTTTGGCATAGTGAAACAGCCATAGGCAGGAGAAAAGTAGGATTTTACCAAAGAAATATGGGGGGGAAAAGGTTTTACTGCTGGCTTTTAATCTTCTTGGCTTCTCAAATATATAGAGGAACTGGAGAATAATTACTGAGTAATTAGTAGTGAGAATTGGCCGTGTTCTGCTGTGTTAGATGTGTGTGCAGCATTTCTTCCGTGTCTTCAGCCAAAGCTTCCCGTGCTGCTGCTGCTGAGGATGCTGAGTCCCAGGTGATGGATATTCACCATTCCAGGCATGCTCTTTGTGAATCTGTTCTCTGACTGCGGCCCAGTCCTGCTAGAGGGGCCCTGGAGACTCGGGAGACCTCCGCATGAGCTCGCCGGGGCCTTGGGCTGGCTGCTGGAAATTCTTGTTTCCATGAGCAGTTTAAATCCTGTGGTAAACTCCCACTGACTTTTCAGGGATTATCCATTTGTGGAAAGTTATTTTGAGGGTGGTGCATTCCTTTGTAAAACAGCTGGCAATGAGGCTGGGCAGCGCTGAGGTCTCAGCGCTCTGTGCATTTTTGTCGGTCTCAATCTGTCCTGTGCCACACGTGACTACAGCTTGCGCTTTCTGGTTTAGTCCCATGGAAAATACAATAAAAAAAGAAAGCAAGGCTTGAGTGCATAGGTGCTTTCAGATATTGGACCCCTTGGGCTAGATCATGTTTGTCTCTTTGTGCAGTTCTGCTTGAAAAGAGCAGACCCAGCATGACCCGTCTTTTGTCAGGGCCTTTGGGCTCCCAGGTGAGGAATGTTGCATTATAAATGGAAAATAAAATTAGGTACAGTGTTTTGATTAATTTTCTGAGCATTGTTATTAATTATACTATTTTTCTATTTTAATTCCTTATATTTCTATTTATAGTTGTTTTGTTATCTCATTCATCTGTGTATTTTCAATAATATTCCAGTATTTAATTTGAAGGTAAAGGAGAAAAGTCCCCATGCTAGTTTGTTTAAAGAACATCTTATCTGCTCTCTGCTCAACATATTTCCTGTGATGCTTTGAGCCTGAGAATCCTGTGCTGCTTTCGAATGTAAGAGTTTGCTGTAAAAATACGGCTCTTCCTGAGGTTATTTAAAATCAGGACCTACATTTCTCACCTCCCCCTGTTGTCTCACATACAGAATCCCATCCAATATTGCTGTGCCAGAAAATGTTAGCAGATAAAGTACAGAGCAGGTCAGGTATTCCTAATTCAGATTAATGACCCCATTCTGCTGCCTCCTTAGCAGGAAATTAGAAAGTGCTGGGAAGGAGAAAATAGCGATTCATAACACGGGGCTCTCTGTATTGGCAGTTGCACTCATTAAAGCTAAGATATTGTTTTGATATAAAATAATTGAGCCTGACTTATTTATGGGATGTGGCTCATGGAGATTCCTCAAGAAGACTGCCGGCTCGATGTCCAGGTCCCCCTTCTGGACAAGGGGGAAGCTGGCCTTCCTGTGAATTCCTGCTCATGGGTAATGAGTTTCTGTGCAAAAGGAAAAGTGTTGTCTGGATAAATGGTCCCAGTTGGAGAGCATTTCACTCCCGTGTAGCACAGAAATACGGAACGCTCCTTCCGAGAGGAGCGTCACGCGTGTCCCGTGGGCACGAAGCGGGAAGGAGCTGTGTGTGACGTGTCCGGCGAGGCTGCCCAGGGCCGAGGTGTGTGTGAGCCTGGGTCTGCAGTTTCCAGCGCTGGCACTGGTGATCCGCAGGCTGCTGAAATCCCGTGTCGGGTGTGCTCGGTGTCTCGTGGCTCTGCTCTGGCCTGTCGTCCTCCAGGGCTCTGCTCTGCACGTACGCCAAGGTGGCCCCGGGCACAGCCTGGTGTTTCCTTGGCTGAACGCTGAGGTCAGAGGCCGGCAGGAGCCAGAGCTCCCTGCAAGCCCGCCCTGTGCACAGGCCCGTGAGCTCCCTGCCTCCGTGTCACAAAGACAAATGGCATTTTTTAAAATTCTCCCAATGAACCAACATTCATTTTCTGCTGTCTCTTCCTTCTTTATTGCTTCCTAATGAGCTGCGTTCCCATCACCTCCAGCCTCCTGCTCCCACCCTGCATTTACACCCTTGCATGGAAGAAAAGCAAATTGAACGAATTAATTAAGTCGGCCTGTCTAATAAAATGGCTTTGCTGACTTCTGGGTTTTCGCCTCTTGCTTTTTTCAGGAATCTCCTATAAATCTTTAATAGCCACAATTGCTGGGCTTTTTCTGTCCATAGTTGGCAAGAACATCACATTTTCTTTGTATGGTGTCTCAGACTTAACTGAGAACATTTCATTCTCTGCCTATATTTATATTTTTATATATGTATTACATACATGTGTGTATTTTTACTCTTTATTTGTATATTTATGGTGGTCATTTTCCCTCCTTGTTTATTTTTTTAGCAATGGAATTTTCATAAAAGTGCTTTTCAGGAGCCGTTTGGAATAATAGCTGTTTCTTAGGAGAGGGGATCTGTGCTATTACAGTCCACAAAACTTCCTCTCAACCCTGCAGTGGTCAGGGTGTATTTTTTCTGTTCTTCCCACGCTGCTTTGTTTGCTCTTGGACAAGTCAACTGGTTCAAAGTCAAGTGTTAGCTGGATTATTATTTTCTTACTCTTGCAGATGACACAACTTCTAACACAGCACCACTCTTACCAGATGAAATTGCCATGGATTCTTTCCAAGGAATATGTGAATAATTTTAAATTCCTCTGCTGAAACTGCTTTTACTGAACCTTTCCCCCTTCCAGTCTGCACTGTGTTTTCATGTTGAAGTAATAAATACATACAGGCCTTTGGTATCTGGTTACCTTTCTTCCTTTTCATTCCACAGCTCATCACTTCATCATACCTAAAATAAAGTGATGGTCCTGTGAAGTGACGCTTGTATAAAACACTGTTCTGGTATGGAACAGTGCCTGAAACTTCAGTAGCGGTTGGTGTAAGGTCTGACATGTCATTTGTTGAAATCCCAGTGGGAACCTGATTCAGCTGCCGGTGTTCTTACCCTGTAAACTTTAGTGGCATTATGGAACAATGAGAAATACCAATTTTTAACTCATCCTTCTGTGCCATTTAATTCACTGCACATAGGCATGCCCTGGAGGAACAGCACGAGATTTTGTTCTTGAGTCTTCCATCACACAGATTATTGTGCAATGTTTTGCCATTCTGCAACTAGAATGTGTAGACATGGATGATAAATACAGGGAAATGATTATTTTACCCATTTGGTACATTGTGGTGAGTACAACAGGTTCATTTCCGTCCCTGGCTGTGCAGTTGCTAGTTCCGTCTCAGAAGGAGCAAAGGGGATCCAGAATAAAACAAAAGTCACCAGTTGGGGGTGGTTATGGAGAGAAAGAAGTTCTCAAAAATTCTTTCAGTTGCATCTTCTTCCTCTCCTTGTGCGTTTTTTATGTGCTCTTGCTGTCTTTTTGTGTTCCTGCTACCCTAGTGATAGAAAGGCCATCTATGGCTCTCTGTGGGGAGCTTAAAATGCCAGCAAGTGCTGCAGAAGGCAGGAGCGGGGTCAGTGCTGCTAACAGTGCTCACCTCTGGAGTCAGACTGGCTACTTGGAAAGCTGAATTTGAGTAGTGCCTGTATTTGTGGTTTTTGTTCTTTTAGTTTGAGGTACCAGGAAAAGATTATCTATGCTGAAAGAGTGGCAAGGGTGCCCTCACCTCTAGGTGAGATTTTGGACAATTTCATTAGTCCTGCATTCAGGTTCGCTGGCTCCAGCTTGCTTAGTTGAAGTACCCTTTTCCTTCCTGTCTGGAATTTCCTGCACTCGAGGCAGTGACAATTCAGCTGGTTTTAGAGGGCCAACATTTGTTCTTGACAGTGGGGGTCTGCATTGCCTCAGGTTGCTGCAGCCCTGACGGAGGAGAGATGGAGGGCTGAGCTGAACAGGTTCTAACTGCACACTTCACTTGTGGAACTGGAATGTAAAATACACATTAAAATGACCCTGTTAGTTTGCGAGGGTTTTTTACTTTAATGTCCTACCAGCATTTTGTATAAGCTGAAATTCTTATTATAATTCACTACAAATAGTCAAGTTAACAATTGTGAAATGGACCAGAAGCTTGTGCAAGGCTTTGACAGAGCTGTAGCTGTTTCTGCTTAAGGAAGGTTTGGCTTGAAATTCTGAGAGAGAGCTGGCCCAGCGCAGTGGGATGGGTGCAAGCTGCTCGTGGTGCCTCAGCAGCACACCTCCACCACGTGGGAATCGCTTCTGGGAATTCTGTGAGCAGTTTGCACTCACAAACTGGCACTAGGACTTAACAGAGGAAGCACCAGCAGTGCTTGCTGAGATCTAGGGTACCTCATAGCAGGATGGAGGTGAAATAACTTGTTTAAAGCTGCTGTGCAGGAGTCACGAGCCTGGCAATGATTCAGCCTCATGAAGAACGGGCCAGTTCTTCTGAGTGCCTCCCACTCCAGAAACGAGGGTGCTCGACCTCACAAAGCTTCAATTCAGCTAAAGCTAAATTTTGTCACCACATACCTGTCATGCCTCAGGAGGAGCCGTTCCCTCGCTTGTGCCTTGGAATTCTTTGGAAAGGGACTCTCCAGGCAATGTTCTTGTTTTGTAGGGAATAATCCAATTCTTCTAGTCTGAAAAATCTCTTTAGATATTTAGGAAGAAGTCAAGTAAGGAGGGAAACAAACCAAGACATGTAAAGGACCAGGAATAGCATGGGGGTTTTTGTCAGTTTTCTTCAGGAAAAGAAGCCCTGACAGCTCTGTGCTCTGCGTGTTTGATGTTCGCTCATTTACGGGAGTTGGCACTGCAGAGAATATGTATTTATAGGGATGTGTTCGCACTGCTTTGCTCCACACAGACTCCTGATTTAGCTGTCTAATTTAGGAGCACAGGCGCTCTCTGCAGTCAGCAGAGCCTGAATGAAGATCTCCAAGTTACCCCTGAAGGAGGCACCTTTCTGCCCGAGTTCAGAGCCACCTGAGGTTCCTGACTTAGGCCCAGAAGGCACGTGTACGGTGTGTGAGCCTGGAGCAAACACTGCTCAGGGATGAAGTGCTGGCCTGGCACTGCTTTCCCCCACAGGCACTGAGCTCTTCCGAGATCAGGACTTGGGCACACTTGAGTGCGGCTGAAGAGATGGATCGTCTTCCTTCCCTTGCTGGACAGAGCCAGGTCCAGGGGCCTCAGTGACTCGAGGGCAGACACACTTGCATGGGACCCTGCCCAAAATGCCGTTTATTCAGCGAGGGAAAAGGGAACTCCCTACCCTGGACCCAGCCGTGCGTGCTGGACTCGCTGGCAGCACAGGTAGTGGCAGGAGCCCCTGCGAGCTGCTGCACGCACAGCTGGCTACCACGGATGGTAGCCTGGGATGAGAAGGGCTGGAAAATAAAAAAGGGAAGAAAACCCCACCCCAAAAGCAGGCCCCACCTCTGCAGAAGTGCAGGTTAATAAACAGAAGGAGCCTGTGAGCCCCTGGCTCTTCCGTCTGCCTCAGACAAGGGCTCTTCCTGCGACCCCGCACAAATTGTGGATCTCTTTGCTGCTTCTCCACCGCTTTGCAGTGAGAATTATCTTATTCACAGAAGGTGATGTCACGAGATTGTTGTGAGGGGATGTGACTCAATGTTTGTGTAATGCTTTGAAGATGAAGAGTGCTAAGTATTGTTATTTGAGATGGCAACAAAATAAAACAAAATCTGTTCGGTGCAGCTGTTCGAGCCAAATCCATTTTCAGTTAATCTTCCAAGCAGGAATTCAAAATCAAAGTAAAAATCCTTGCCAACTGGAACTTTACAGCTTGATGGGAAAGCTAGAAAGAGAATTAATTGGGTTTTAAATAGTTGTAGCTGTATTGTGATGGAGCGTGGAGTGCTCATCTACTCCTAATTGCCAGTCAGTTTGGAACTGGGCATTAAGGCTCTCTCAGGGGAATCTTTCTTTCAGGAAAGGAAAATAGTTGGGCCATCTCGCATGGCACACTGTATAAACTGTCAGAACTTTGAAAACATGTGCTTTTTCCACTTTGTGCTGCCTTTTCGCAGTAATGCAAACCAGCAGAGGACGTGGAAAGCACGGAACTGCCGCATGGCACCGCAGAGCTCCCCGGGGAGTCAGTGTCCTGTCCGTGTGCCCTGCGGTCTGCTCCCCACTGCCCCTGGGGTCCGTGACAAGAGGAGTTCCCCTGCTCCGGGGTCCCACGGTGCTTCCTCACGCGTGATGGGCACAGTCTGCTCCCCAGCCTCTGTGCTCTTTGTCATGGCCTTCAGCCTCTCTCCCCTCAGTTCTGGGAGCGCAGAAATTCCTGTGCTGAATCACACTGATGGCTCCAGCTGGAGCAGCTGACCTGAAACCCCATTAAGGACAGATGTGCTTTAAAATGGTTTCTACCTTGTGGTTGGTGTTTCAAAATATGAGAGCAAAAATCTGCTTCCCACACAGTCTATAAAAAGGACAAAATAACACCTTCATTTCCCAGGAGCAGTGCTGAGTCCAGACCGTTTGCAAAACACTTTCAAGTCCTGGACTTAAATTAGCAAAGCTCAACTATTTTTACCTCGCAAAGACCTGCCCCTTTTAAGGAAATGAACATTTGATTTAGAGTTTTTCCTGATGTTCAAAGGGGACTTGGATGTGTCTCTCAGCCTCTTGTGTTTGATGGGATTTGTGCATGTGAAGCACCTTCATAAGAGGGTAATTCATTCCTTCTCACTTTCAGTGAACACTCTGTTTTCTACCTAAACCATCCTGTTTGAGTTTTGCTGTCCTGTGCAGAGGTATGCCTTCAGATCCCAGTTTTTGTTTTCTTAATACTTTTGAAGTTACTTCTTCCTAAAATATGACTCTCAGTAAACATTTCAGCGCTTTAATTTGGCTTAAATTTACACTTGAATATTAAAGTTCCAAAATAGTTTTATGAGCAAATAAAAATATGATGGCTCTGGGAGCCTTTCTTTTCAATATCTTTTAGTTATGTTAAACTCTGTGCTCGAGTAACTGCCTTATAAACAGCTTTATATTGCACTCGATTGCAAGTCATTGGAACAACATTCTGTAATGGCTTGCAAATGGCATAACATTATGTGCCCCAGTTTCTGCAGCCAGAATGAACAAGATCATTGGAAAGGTTGGTGATAAAAGTGGACATAAAAGAGATAACCTTAAATCTAAACCCTCTATATCGCAAGTAATAGAACAAAGTGAAAAAAAAACCCATATATTTTCCTTCTCAGAAGCGACATGAGCCAGCCCAATCCCACTTGGTGAAATGCTTTTTCTTATCATATTCCAAGTAAAATTTTTATTTCCTTTAAAGCTGTGCTTGCTGTGACAAAAAATTATTGCATAAATCATTTTTCCTCACCTTTGGAAAGCTCATTCTCTCTGAGAATCAATTAATTAGCTGTCAGTAGAAAGCCTGGATCATATATTCTGGAACACTTAGTGGACAGAGCAGTGTTGAAACACCTGTGGCAAATGGTCATTACTTGAGGTCTGGCAAAATTAAAAGTGCAGCCCTGGACTGACTTTTTTTTCCCCCTTCTGGAGACAAACCTTGTATAATTAGATGCTTATGTTTAATTCTGAGATGTAAATATTTTAGATTTGCACCAATGTAGCCATCAGCTACAAAAATGGGAAACAGCAGAAGAAATGGTCAGTGCTTGTATGGTATTTTGAAAAATCTTGATGGCAAAAATATCATTAAGTCACTAAAAGATATACATCTTTCCCACTTACTATCTTGACAACCTTGATATTTCAAGTGCTTTCTGAAACACATCCAGAAACTCCTGAGACCACTTCCACGTGGTGCAGCTTCTTATGCCCCTCCCAGAAAATAAACCCCAAAGCCACCACCAAAATGCCTTGTCTGAGAAGTTTTGGCAGAAAATGAAGCGTTGTTACCTGAGGGATGTGTCCTGTGTTCGGGCAGTGTTTTGGGTGTCAGCTGTTCGGTGAATGTACATTTTAATGGAGGCAGGGTACAGTGTGTGTGCGCTTTATTTGAGCCTGTTCTCCTTTGGAAGCCTGTGGAACCTGGGGATCCCCACACACAGGAACGAACCTGTCAGCTCCCTTGGCCAGCGGGCTTTGGCACTGACCCCTGAGCAGCTAGAGATGGCATCAGCCAGGAGAGGAATTGTCCAGTCCTACAGAAATCTACCTGCTGTAGTAAAATGCAGTGCTCTAAGGTGGGGCATATTTTCCTCCTGCCTTCAATACCCTGGGGGAGAAAGATGTTTCCTGAATGCATTTCTAGGAATAAATGCTTTTGGAGAGGCTGAGGCGGCTGCGTCACACAAATTCTGTCTTTCTTGGTGCTTATTTTATCACCTGCTCTCAGGCTTATGAGCTGCAGCCGGATGGACTGTGGTCCTTTTGGGAAACGTCCCTAAGTTTTATTTGATCACAGCTTGAGAGCTGTAACCACGAGTTACTGCCCATTCACCTTGACACGCCCTACACCGCGCAGTAAAAACTGCTCAGGTTTTGGTTTTGGTTTTGATTTGATTTGATGTGATTTGAACAGACTGTCCTGGCTTGTGTGTGAGAGGAGAGTGAGATGGGAAGATCAGGTGGTAGTTTTCACAGGGATGGTCCCAATGGTTGGAGCAGCAGTTGAGGATCAGGATTTGTGTCCTTTCCCTGCCTCAGCCATGGCTCACTGTCACTGGGACAATTCACCTCTTCTCTCCAAGCCCATACTTGCAGGATTTCTGTCTGGCAAATAAGTGTGATAGCATTGCCTCTTGGTGATGCTGAGGGAATGATGTGCAGCTACACAGGAAAGAAGGACTTGGACCTGGAATCCTGTTCTGGTCTGATTTACATCTGCCTGTAAGCCACGCCTGAGCTCCCTTCCTCCATCAAATGATACAGTAATCCTGGATTTGTACATTAAAGAATCCGTTTGCTAGGTAACCCCAAAGTGGCCAGTGGTATAAAATGTCCTGTGCCATGTCCGCATGCAAGAACGGGGTCTGTGAGGGAAACCCTGCGAAACAATGTGAGACTCTTTGGAATCAGCCCACTAGCCGAGGAGGTGGCTCTTTGTCGGAGTCACAAAAGGTGTGTTCTTTGTCAGGAGAGGCACACGGCGATTTCTCTGCCATCGCTCTCTGTGGCGCCATGGCCCCTTTGCCAGGAGGGCAGCCCAGGCCTGCAGGCGTGGGGTGCTCCGAAGGGCCGCTACAGAGCACGGCCGGGAGTGAAGGCCCTTTTCGTGTGGCCGTCAGACAGAAGGGCTGTCAGGAGGCCGGGGCGGCGCTCATGTACTGTACATATTTACACACGTGTGTAGTTCGTGTGTGTTTCTGTGTTTTATCCCGGCCCGCGTTCGGCCGCCGCGCGCTGAGGCACCGCCTGTGTGCGGGCGCCACCTGCCGGCCGCGAGCGCCCTTCCCGCCGCTTCCCGCCTTTTTCCCGCCGCCCTTCCCGCCTTTTTTCTGTGGGACGCACGGAGGAGCCGTGAGGGGATCTGGTTGAGGAGGGAGCCGCGCGGCCAGGCTGCAGGTATTTTGAACTGTGGGTCATGTCCCCATGCCGTATTACATGTCCCCCGCCTTTATCCCGCCTCTATTTTTAGTTTCTGCGAGGGAGAGTCAAGGTCTCACCCCAGAGGAAACATCCCCTGCGCTCTGGCGAGATTCTCCCTCTGGGGAGATGCCCAGCCATGTTCCACTGTCTTTGACCGAGTTAGTGGCAGCAGGGATTTTGTCTAAGGGACGCTGTTTTCCATTAGCAGTTACTCCCACACAGGCTGCACTCCCCGGGCTCCCAGCCGTGGTCTCTGGTTTGTGGTGCCTCAAGCCGTGCACTGTTCCCACCCTCTCTGATGGGACACACGGCCGGAAAGGCTGCATTTGCCGTCTGTACCCTGTGGGCACAGCTGGCCTGGAGCAGGTAGTCCTCAGGCTGGCGGTCTGTGTGCTGGGGATACATCCAGAGGGTCCCGGAGAGCTGAGCCGTCCTTCGGATCCACACTGTCCCCGTGGAGCCCTCAGAGTGACCGGCTCCGTGTGGATGCATCTGAGCAGGTCACAAAAACTGAGCAAGGTAAGTCTGGGTCAGCATTTCTTACCAAAGTCAGGTAGAGAGCAAGTTTATTTAGGCTGTATTTGACTTACCTATATAAAAACCAGAGAGGAATGTGGCTCTTGGCTCCTCAGTACAGTTATGTTTCATTTGACGCTTTATGTTTAGTTTCTGCAATTTTAGTGCTCATTAATCATTTTTGAAAATTTCAATGAGTAGGTCCAGGGATTGGTTTGTTTGTCTGTTTTCCCCCAGAAGATGTTCACAAAATAACAAATCCACGCAATTCACTGAGCTGACTGAAGTCACTCCACTGCTGTTTCCCTACTTCCCGTGCAGTACTTCTCATGGACAGATGAGGCTGCTATGGAATTGGTTATTTCAGCTGGGGGAGTGATATTTAGGGGACTGTCCCCTCCCTGCTAGGTAACTGATGAAGACTCTGCCAGGTCTTGACACAAGTAGTTACTCCCGCCTGGCTTCTTGTAGCCTAGATCACTACAATGTGGAGTAACAGTGGGCTGGTTGCCCTTGGCAACTGTTTGGAGGCTCTAGGTGATGCTGAAGGTGACCACCAGTTTCACAGTGAGACACCTGGACCAGCGCTTCCCTGCTCTGTGCAGGTGTCACCTCACTGCCGTGGGCACATCCAAACCTTGGTTTGCGTTTAGAGGGCACGGAGCTGCCTGGAGATCTGCCTCTCCCTTCTGCAAAATCATTCCTGCCTGGGCTGCTCCTGCTGTTTTTTACCATAACATTAAGCTTGTAGATATTAAAGCACTGTCAGCTGAAATCCCTGGCTCCACACCTGACTTTCAAATTTGTAGTCAGGCCTTAACCTTAGCACAAGCAAATGCTTATTTAGGTTGTTTTTCAAGTGCATGATTTAGTGATATCACCACATTTTTCTGGCTAATCAAGAACTTTCCAGAAACAAACAATAAATGGCAGCAAAGCATATTATTGAGGTAGATTTTATGTATAAAAACCTGAGCATTAGCATATCTGTCTTTTCAGTAATGAGATAAAAAACACAAAATCAGCTTTTAGGATCAAAGATACATCTCCTTGTTTTACACATAACACATGGTATGGGATGATGATGACAAGCAGCACACCTGACACCCCCACAATGAAAACCACTGTCTCCAGGCAGAACTGTTTGGTAGCCTCATAAATCCAAAAGAAAATCAGGTTGTATTGTCCCAAGAAAGAGCATTTAGTTACAGCAGACCAAAACGTTATTTTCCCTAAGGGAGCATATTGAATGAACAACATTACTCTCTAGATACTGGACAAAAACATTCTTTATTGTGAAAACTTTATGCTTTTTCATAAGCGTTAATAATGCTGGGGGTGTGTGGGTGGGAGAGCAGGTGGGTAGGAGTGCTAAATGGAAAAGCAAAAGGCAGAGCTATGAGGCTGTAATTTCTTATGAAATATTGCTCCATGTGATACCTCTTTCCTTTAGAATGTTTTTATAGAAGAGAAATACTTTGCATTTCCTGCAGTCTTCAAATTTTTACTGCTTTCTGTGACTGCAGTACTTCTGAAAGGCAAAGGGGAGGGGACAGCTTAGGAAAGCCTTTATTTATCCTGATGACGTACAGTACCAACAGCAGTGGAAATTTCCTTGTTCTCTGGGCCAGTGCCTGAATCTTGTCTAAAACCATCTCCTGGGCTCAGAGCAATATCCCTCTCCAGCTCTCCCAAGCCTCCCGAGATGGATCTCAGTGCTGTTCTTCCAAAAACATTTTCCTGTGCTTTAGAAATGGGGTGGATTTCCCTCATTGTCCCCTTTGCACAGACCAACAGCAGCAGCAGAGGTTGCTGTGCACAGGGGTGGATTCAGGGGGATTCCTGGGATGGCTCCATGTCAGTACCTGGAATCCTTCCATCTTCTGTTTGCTTGGACAATTCTGTCATTAAATCTGATTCCTGCATTGTGGCAACCAAATGTTTCAGCTTCACCACCCTGTCTCAGTGTGGCAGTAATGGCCCTGGAGTTGTTTTTTTCTTTTCTGTTTCAATGTGTTTGCCTCATATTGGTATTGTGAAATTGTATCATCTTCCCCACAGCTACTAGTAAGGGTTTAGGACTGTTCTGTTCATAAGAATTCTAATGAGAATTTTCCTTCAGGGTCCAGAAAACTATCAGCGCTGTTCTTTCATCCACAGTGTGTCCAGAAATGCTTTTCTGAAGGGATCAGATTGGAATATCTCTTCATAGTGGCACAGATTTTTTCATGGCTGAAAGTAAAATCCAGTGCACTTGAAATTTCACTATATAAACCTGACCAGCCAGCTTCTGTCTAAATTAAAGAAAGACTCAATTTTAAAGAATAATAATATTATAAAAAATAATTAACACGAGAATGAATATTTGCAGCCCTATTAGTCAGAAGCAAGAGAGGTAATGAGCAAGATTAAAATCAGTACTGGCCTTTCCTGTTAGAAGTTTATGGGCATTTAATGAATTTAAATGGAAAAAGGAAACTGATAATTGAATTATTCGTAAGAACTTTATTCAGCAGGGTTTGAGTGATTGCCTTTGGCTTTCACTGCTGTGCTCCCCTTTGTCACCTCAACCTGTGCACTGGGAGTGCTGGATCTATATTTATTTATGTAATCGGGCAAACATGAGAGGTGTGCTATTGATTGCATTGACTGGAAACATGTAACCAGCACCAAAAAAAGAACAGCTGGAACAGCTGCCCAGAGGTTGCTGCAGCCACCTAAAGAGTTAGGAACAGAGAAGTCATTTGTGAGAGGTACCTGTGTCAGGCTGGAGAAACGCTTTTGTCCCTCTGCACTTACAGGTTCCCATGTAACATTTGACAATTATGTGGGGACTTGTGAGGAAAAGAGATTCCTACAGGAAACTCTGGCTGGGCAGTTTGCATTGGGCCATAAAAACAGGCAGAGAACAGCCGAAAGAAAGCACACTCAGCCCACACAACTAGCAAAGAAAATGCTGCAACCTGAATTAATTTTCATTAAAAAGGTGCGTGGAACAGCAGGAGGACAAACTGCAACTCTCTGCAGATGGAAAGGGCAGTGGGAGGAAGGCGCCAGCAGGGAAAATGCTGCAAATTGGTGTTTTGGAGAAAACGCAAATGCATTCACCCCGTCAGCTGCGGGAAGTTTCTTTTTATTGCAGGCTGTGTGTGGTAGCTAATGTGTGTGCGTCCTCGTGGCTTTGGGGATTGTTAGTTTGGGTTGGTTTTAGTACCTGAAAACCCTCGAAAACTCTTGGAAAGAAGTCTAGTGACTGGGAGTTATCTGGACACTGACATCCCTGCAGAGCAGTGGCCTGCAGAGCAACCCAGAAGGAACTTTTCCCTTCTCACAGAGGTCAGTCCATTAGCCACAGAAACAACAGATGTTGAAAGGAAGTAGTTTTAAACTGTAAGGTTTCAATTGGCAGCAGGGGAAGACAAGTTGCCAAAATGTGTCTTTGTTTTGAGTTTCTGAAAGCCTCAATTCCTCCTAGTGGGAGACTTCCACGTTTGGCCCCTGTGCAGATACACTTGTATTTCATTTAATCTGCTGTGGCGCAGTGGGAAGGCTCTGGCTAAAAAAAAACATCCTGTGAAGCAGGTCCAGAGCAGTTGGCCCATGGAGAGCTCTGCATTGCTCTGCTTTTAGTACTAGTGGTGATTTTTGAGCATCAGTGAGGGCTGCACTCACCAGGTATCAGGTGAGGGTATTTCCATGTGGAAAGAAGCAGTGGGGATTTGGCCCATGAACTTCCCAAATGCAGCTTTTCTGTGTGGGTGTGAGTACTTTAGTAGCTGAAGGAACTTCACAGTACCCCCTGTGCCTGAGCAAAGCCCAAGGAAAAGAGATTACAGTAATAGGGGTCTGTGCAAATAGCTAAAAAGGCGGAATTTCAGGGACAATAGGAGAGCAGATGCGAGTTCTCACTGAGTGTATGGGACAGCTCCAAAACTCTATAATTGCTGTGTAGTAAGTTGTACAGGATCCTTTCTAATTATTACACATGTGCAAAGAAATGAGAAGTGTTTTGTAAATGTAGTGGTCAGAGAAGGAGAGTAATTGAAATGTTAATTCTAATCGTATGCTATGCTCATGCATTGATTTTTTAATTCATGTTATCCATTAATTAGTTAATGCCTGTAAAGCGCATTGAAGATGGAAAATGCTAGAAATTACTGTGGGCTATTGTTACTATCGTTAGTCACTAAGTTTAATTAGTTCTTGTACATTTTAATTGAATTATTGAGATGTAAACTTGGCGAAGATGATTTCAGACCGAAGTCTGTCCTTGGAATCCTGGCGAAGTGAGCAGCTGCAGTGCCCATCCATACAAATCAGGAGACTGCCTTGTTTATGCAGATTGATACATAAATCTTTGTAAGTTTGTCCTACATGAGCGTTGCATCTGATGGCTTCCTCTCCCCTAAAATGCTCCTCGTCTGAGGCCGGGCTGGGACACATTCAGCCGTCCTGGTGATGGTATTGCTACAGAAGGATGTGTCACAGGGCTCAGCAGTGATTTATGTCCCTGGAAGGTGAGGAACAAGAGGATTAGAGCACAAAGATGAGAAGATTCTTGATTTCCCTGTGGGGCCAGCACATTTCTGTCACCCTTTGAAGGAGGAGTTGTCTTTAAACCAACAGTATCTTTAACAGTGTCTGGTTGTGGTTTGTTCTCTTTTCTTTCTATGTCTGTAATCACGATGAAACCCTCTCACTTTGTCCTTCGTTCTTGTCTGTGCTTTGGAAGGTTGTGTGGAAAATAACTGTTTCTATTCAGCCTCATTCATTCATTTATTTATTTATATATAGCTGCTTTTGAGGGAAGCATCAACATCTCATCATCTTGGAAGAAAACCTCTGGGAGGTTTTCCTTTCAGTTTGGTCCAAACTGCTTCCCCCTGCGCCTGTGCAAGATCAGGGATATTCTGGGTTTGTGTAAAGTTGAGATGGTCTAGTTCAGAACCTGCTTTATTTCCAAAAGTAATTTCTCAGCTGCACATCTTCCCGTGGCTGTTTGCAGCAGGACTCGGTGTTCTGCATGTTTTCCAAATGTTTTGATTTTAATGCTTATAAGAACCACCGTCAAAAAATCCACCCCCCCCCCCCAAAAAAAAAAAAAAGGGGGTGGGGGTTATAGTGGAAAAAAGAATACAAACCCATTTACTCTTTTTAAAAAGGCATTTATCAAAGTTCAGTCAGCTGGGATTTTCTGACACATGACTGACTTGCAAAATTCTCTCTAACATCTTTGCATTTTTGGCAACGTAAGGAAGTACCACTTGGATTTCTGCAACTGTGTGAGGATTTTAGTTGCTAAGAGAAAAAAGTAGGCAATACGATTTTTTTTCCTTATTTATTTTTTGTCAGATATTTCCCTCTTCTAGTTCTGTTTATGTAATTTTCTCTGTGCAAATGTCATTCTGCTTTTGAAAAGAGATGAGGACTAAGGCTGGTAAGAAGTACTTGAGCAGGTTATGAGTCCAGCACTAATTGCAAATAATGAAAAGTCATGTATTGGAGCCACTGAGCTTTAGGACAAATTCTAAAATGTGTAACTGGTCTCTGCCTCGATAGCACTGAATTCCTGGTAAAGAAATAGCGAAGTTTGTTTCCTTTTTTGATCCTAACTTTCTGTTATTCAGTTCTGGGGTCTTAGGTAGTGGCACCGTATCCCCCATCCTTCAGCACTGAACATGCTGTCCCTATCCACAGATACCAGAAAGTTCCTGTTTTATTTTTAGCCTTGAGGAACACTGGCTGACTCAGCCTAGGGAATCTCGTTTCTGCATTAGATCCTCCTTTGTTTCACATGGGGCTGAAGTTGCAAGAGTTTGCTATACAAAGATCTTTGTGCACATTGTTTATCTAATGTTGCAAGCAGAGAAAATGCTCATCCCCTGAAGATTGGGGGTTGAGTTTTTTGGCATCTAATATTTCCTTGTTGGGAGCAATTGTTTCTACTGCAGCCTATCAGTTTATTTTCAGAACCACCTGCCCTTGGCATTTTTCATATGTCAGCTGTGACAAAATGTACAGCAATGCGATTCCTTTCCTCTCCCTGTGTATTCCAAACGTTTTGGGGTGTGTCATCCCAAATTTCTGGCAAGTGACTGAGGTCAGCTGGATTTTGCTGGCCATTCTGAAGGAATGTTTGGCCTTTACTTAGACTAAATCTTATTTCTTGGAACTGCTATGTTGCCCCCTCTCTGTTTTAGCTCTGTTTCATTCAGTTTAGCATGTCCACTCTGGTCTGTCGTGCCTGTGGCTGTGCAAGCCATACACAGGGATTTTCTCTACCGATGAATTCCTGCTCCATTTAAAAGCCCAAACAAGCCCAAAACCCCCCTCATTCCAATGTCCAGTTTCCTGAATTCATGCATCTCCTCTGGAATTGATTAAGTAATAATAGCTCAGAGGAGGATGCCTAGAATAGAAATCCTGATTTGGGTGTTCCTTTTTGTTTTGCTGTTCCTGTTCGTAAGCAAATAGAACAAAATCTTCAATAATGTGCATATCATTGCAGCACGGTGTTGTAATGATGCAGCATGTAATGTTAAGTTAGCACTAGATAGAGCAGTTCACTTACCTAATATATTGAACACAGCCTAATTAAATATTTAATGGATTTTTCCCGCTGAGAGGAATCAGCAGAATAACTAACGAGTGTGTTCCTGGAGATGAAAGTTTCAGAGGAAGGTGATCTGTGGGGATTGTTGTTCATTCAATAACCTCACGAGCTGCCTTTCCAATTACTGTGTACCTTCCTTCCGAGGGGAGTGCTGCATACATTGATATGTAGATGCATATTTCAGTGGCCTCAAACCAGCGAAGAACTTCAAAGTCTTACTACATGACTTGATGGTAAATGTTCAGTTGATTACTGTTTGCTGAACTGACAATAAAGCTGTGGGTTGTTCCTCTGTTAGTTTAATGTGAGTGCAGGTTTGCAGTCAGAAATCCCATATATTAAATGGACACTCAGATTTAACTAGTTCTGTCTCTTTCCTTTGCAGGAGCCAGAGGTCTAAAGGTGTATCTTGTAAATTCTAGGAGCATTGTCTTTTCATGGGCTGTATAAAGGACAGTCTTCTCCTTTAGTGGTTCTGTAGGCCCGGCTCCAAGGGGTCCCACTCCGGGCTGGGGGTCTCAGATGCTATTGCAGTACAATAGATAAATAAGGCTCAGTGTGGATAATACACTGCAGTCTTTATTCCGTCCTGAATGGCATTGTCAGAGCTGATAATTAATTAATTTTTGGAGCCAGTGGTGTCTGCACAGGGCTGGAGCAAGTGAACAGTGTATTTATTAGCAAGCAGTTTCCTTCTACAGTCCTGTAGTTTCCAACTGATGTGAAGGCCATGACTTTAGATCCAGCTGGGCTTTAGTTCCAGCTAAAACTTACAACTCCACTAGGTAATGCAATAGTTTTACTGCCATACCATTAGCTCTCCTTTTCTGGAGACTTTTCTTGTTTTTCTCAATAAAAAATTATTTGTGGAAGGCAGTTCGGAAAAAAAAAAAAAAAGAAAAGAAAAAAAAGGCAAAAGGTGTCTGCTGTCCTGGGCAGGCTCTGTGTTCACTGGGCCCTTTCAGTGACATTGTGAGTGAGCCCAAAGGGCTCTGGGCACCGGCTCCTTCACCCGTGTTATTGCCATGTTCCACCGGAGCTCTGTGAGGAATTGCCAGTGTGCTGGAGACCCAGGGTTTGTTCAGATGTGGGATATAAACCCTAAGAAATACTGCAGTTGTTTTTAAACTGCTGTAGCAGCACAGGGAATGCATTCAATAGGAATTGCCATGTTCCATTAGATAAGCTCTGAATGCTTCGCTTGATTGGAGAACAAGCACTGAAGGGTTTTGTTGTTGTTGCTGTTGTTGTTGTTGTTGTTGTTGTTGTTGTTGTTGTTGTTGTGTTTTTCTTATGTTCTTTTCCTTTTGTTTGTTTGTTTTTAAATGAAAAAGGAAAGGGAATAAAAGCCCAGTTTTAAAGAATAGGATCAGGAAATTGGAATTATCAGAGCTGCAACTGGTATAGAGGAAATGAATGTTATCACAGCCACATCTGCTGGAGAGGTTGTGTTACTCCTGCTGCTTTTTATTATCTGAAATGTAAAGGGCTTTTGTATTGGAATTCTTTCTTGCACCAGGAGCTGCACAGAGCTGAGCACCCCTCAGATGAAGGCTGGTTTAGGGCTGGCAGGGCAGCATGGTGGGTTAACTCGTCAGGAAATGAGCTGCTCCTGAGCTGCTGTCTTGGCTCTGGAGCCCAAACGAGGGGTGCTGTGGAAAGCAGCACTGCAGATGCTGTGGCCTGGCCCCTGCCTTTGGGAGGTGCTGAAATGGACTCAAGAGTTGCAGTGAGAACATGAGACTGATATGGACTGATGTGCAAATGTCTCCTGTGGGTGTTCCTTGGTTTTAGGCTTTGCTTTCATTACTTGGTTTCCAATTTTGTATTCAAGGACCAATGCTTGTCTGGGAAAAACGGTTTTGTTTGTGTTTTTAAACTAGTCTAGTATTTAAAGTGACTCTAGGGAAATCTTCAAAAGAATCTAATTTTGCTTCTCTGTAAATAGGTAATCCTGGTAAAGATGTGAAAACCTCAGGATAGGAAGTTTGGATAATTTGGAAGTCCCTGGAATTGCTTCCCACTGAGCTGTGCTGCGGAAGGTGGAAGTTGTCAGTGAAGCCTCCTGAGACGGGGAGAAATTGGCTTCTGCAGCAGACCACTGGTGTCTCCGTGACAAAGTAAGTGGTGAATAAATAACCAATGATTTCACAACAGAGCCCACCTTACTGCAGGCAGAACCTGAAAGTGTGGGAGATTTGTTGAAACGTAGAAAATCCTGCCCTACCAAGGAAGGAGGTGGATATAAAAGGCCATCATGTAGCCATGAGTCAGCCAGAATGAGTGCATGGGTGACTGATTTAAATGTTTTTTGATAAATTAAGATGATTCTAAATGAAAAATAGTGTTACAAACCATTGGAGATCTGTCCTGTTGTAGATTAATTTTACTTAAGCACACATAGCTTTATAAAAAATGCAATGAGTAATCGCTTTTTGTAAAAAGGTTTTATTAACAAGTATCAATACTGCCTTAATCTCATTCCAATGCTTGTGCTTACTGAGTATGTTATAAATGCTTAAAGCTCTGTTGATGTCTTAGAGGAGGGCAGAAGGTCTCCCTCTTCATCTCTGTAGATACCATGCCAGTATTTGCCACTTTTCCGGGGCTGGGGCAGCAAAGGATGATGCTGTAGGACATACACCTTGTCTCACTTCCCACCATATGGGCATGTACTTTATTTCCATCAATAGTCGAAAGAAGCATCTGGCCCCTTATTAACTCACTAATCAAGTATAAACAGGAAGCGAAGTCCAGCGTTACCCAAATGATGAACGGGAGCACAATTAAAACAGCCCCGCAGATGCTCTGGTTGTGTGTCTGTGTTGGATCCCAGCCAGAACAAACTGTCAGCTCTGCAGAAAAGTCACCAAGGCCTCCACAGTAAAATCAACCCCATAAAAATGTTATAATTAACGATTTCTCTCTAACATCTATGGATGCCTTTAAGTTATTGTTTCAGGAATGTTTTCTGCTGAGTTGGAAAGGTGCCTGTTTCCATATTTTATGTTGTCTCTAAGGATCAGCCATCAGCCCCCTTATTTAACCTTGGGCAGTTATAAAGCATGTTCATTTACATGAACCTCACTGTGATTAACAGACAGGTTCAGGAGCTTGGGCCAGCACCTGCAGAAGTGATTTCCCTGTCAGTTTGAGTGACTGTATCTTTTCCTGGCTCAGGAAAAGATCTTTTCCTTACTCTCCTCCTCTGAGTAATCCACGACCTGGGGATCCCAGGTTTGTCCTGGAGGAGGGACACACAAGTCTCTAATTAAAATAAAAGTAAAGTGCCTGTGTGAGACCTCCCAGGGCTTTTCATTCTACTACAGACTCCAAGTCAAAGCTGCAAGTCTGGCTGAGCCACAGCCACTGCCTAAGCTCAAGCAGGACGTGCTGATCGCTCTCCACTCCCCTCCTGCGGGGCATCCTGGGTGGCTGTCCCCAGTCAGGGTGTGTTTAGTTTGCTCCAAATGCAGGCTTCTGTCCACAGGGATGGGCTTGCTGCATCTCCATCCCTGGGCTTGTGTGCTCCCTTCCACCCCCCTTGCATCCCATACAGCTTCTGTGAGCCAGATCAGTGCAATCACCCATGGAAAAACCAGTCATTATTCATAAGTGGTAGATTTTAACATTATTCTTTCATTGACTCATGAAGCTGATCTGGCTCACCAGACTTGCATGGTCGCTGGACCGTGAGGAACATGTAGGTGGCAGTAGGAGGAAGTTCACAGCAAAATTCACTTTGTGAGAATTTCTGAATTTTGAAAAATGGAGGTAAACTTTTCAACAATTCTAAGAAAAAAGATAAGTTTTTATTTAGCTTTCTTACAGAATAATAGAAACTACTTACCACAAGTAATTAATTAAAGGGGTTTAAGTCGCAACTTTCTGAAGTTTTAAAAACCCAGTGACTAATAGAAACTGAGTTTCCCCCATGCTCTTCAGATTGCTGATTTGAAAACAATTTTTTCTGGATTTCTTTTACATTTTCTTGTAGTTTTAAATACATGAACTTTTTTTTTTTTTTTTTTTTTTTTTTTTTTTTTTNCTTTTATATTTTCTTGTAGTTGGAAATACATGAAGTTTTCTTCCCCCCCCCGAAGTATTTCTGTGATGAGAAAAGTGCATATTGTCTGGTTTGGGTTGCTCAAAGTTGGCTCTTTACTTTTACCTGTGGTTAAGTTAGGAGCAAAAGATGAGGATTTGAGGATTTGGTCTGTAAATGTTTTGAATACAAAGGTGTCTGTACTGAAGGATTTTGTTCCTGGCCATATTTAGCTAGATGGAATTATCCATAATACCTTCTGTGCAATGGAAGCGGCCATGGAATGAAGTAGGAAATGCTGTGGGGATGGCCTAGTATCAGACTATTAACTTTATACGTACCAACACTCTGTGAGCACTGTTGGAGGCTCCATTAGGAAAAGTTGATCTATATTGTATTGTCAAATGCATTATCTAATTTATGCTGGTGCAGTGACTATGGGAGTGGCATCAGGGGTGGAAAGTGAATCCTGTGATGGTGAAACAGCTCGAGGAGGAGGCGATGGAGCCTGTGGCTGATAAGTGCTGGCACAGCTGGCACTAACAGCAGGGATCTGGCTTTTGTGACCATGGCACTCTCTGAGTGTCAAGGACCATTAGGAAGAGGTGGGATCCACCCGGCCAAATGTGGCAAAAGCATTTTTGTCAATGTGCTGGCAAAGCTGATGAGGAGAACTTTAACCTAGGGATGGACAGAGAGCTGATGACAAAAGCACAAATGAGGGAATAGTGGACCAGACTGAGAGGTGAGATGTGCATGTCTGGGGTGCTGCCGTGGTGGAGAGAGGCTCTGTAGGCACAGGAGGGAAGGTGAGGAAGGGGAACTCTCTGTTTGGTCAGGAATGGGAAGGGGTGGAGAGAGGCTCTGTAGGCACAGGATGGAAGGTGAGGAAGGGGAACTCTCTGTTTGGTCAGGAATGGGAAGGGGTGGAGGAGCTCTGCCAGCAGAGAACAAACGGGCTGGCACTGGCGAGCAGCTGATGTTGGGGATGCTGTGTTGAGTGTCAGCTACAGACACATGAGTGATGGGAAGAACATCTAGAAGCAACTGTAACTAAAATTACTTGAACTTTTCATTTTTAAGGCTCTCTCCACTTCTTTCCAATTTGGGAATGACATTTTTCAAGTCTGAATTCCTCTCAAAAGTATTTCTGGAAGGTCTGAACAAAAACAGTTTAGCCATCTTTGTGTAAAATGACTGCTAGGCAAGTACTCAGCTATGACATATTTTTGGCAGAGAGCTGTTGAACAGCTTTAAGGGCCTTGTTAGAAATGTCCAGAAATGTTTTTAAAATAATCAGATAATTATTATTGGTTATAATAATGCTTAGAGACTCTACCCAGTGGTCAGAGACTTAAAGCACTGGAGGGTCTGCAAGCAGCAATGGAAAGCAGGGCCTTGAAGATATGCAAGAGAATTTTCCAGCAACAATTGCTGTGCATCTGCATGGCCAGGGGTGAGCAGGACACAGCAGTGAAAATGTTACGGAACCGGCAAACCATGGTCAGCTAGGGAGATTTAACTGGCTGTGGATCCACCTTGCTGCTGGCATTTGGCACACAGTGTGAAAGAACTGGAAGGATGTTCAGGGACTGCCATCCCCCTTGCCACTGGACAGTGGCTGCAGCAAGTGGCTGACCTGTGAGGTGGACTGCCTAATGGGAAAGTTTTAAACTTGCCAGGAGATGGGAATAATTATGTTGCAGTTCCCACTCTCATTTTGGTCTTGTTACACCAGCATGAGTGAATGTGAAATTAGATCCTCTCCTTATAGAAACGTTCCAGATTAATTTCACTTGATACATTTTTGATTCAGTTATTAGAGCTACATTTGTCCCAGACTTTTGAAGTTTAAACTACTTCCAATGGCCATGCTCCTGGAGTTCCCCTTACTCACTGGTGCCTGTACAATAAGGCTATGCCTCCTGAAGACACAGATGTGGAGGCGTTTCCTGTTTGTGGGGAGCGTGGTGTTCCCTGGAGCTGTTCATCTCAGAACGGTGCTTTCTATAGCCCCCTGTGATCAAAACCTGTGAAATGCTGCTCCAGAGGAACACTGGTAATGTTGAGGCAAGTGGACACTCTTCCCTGAAGCTTTTGGATTAAAAAGTTTTTGGAGTTTCTCAGTTAACTGTTTATTTCATGGACGGAAATTAATTTGAACGTCTAAAATCTAACATCGTGTGACATTGCAACTAATGCACTGCTGAATTAGAAGAAAAGCCTTTATTTATTGCTGCCTTTTCCCTAAGCTGTTCTTTTTCAGTCGCATTAAAATTGAATATATTTGGGCATAAAAAGTGACAGCTCCTTTTCATGGCCTTTTACTGTATTTTTGCTGTGGCTGGTCAGATGCTTTTATCTCAGGCTTTGTTCTTTGCAGTGGAAAAAAAATCAGAGGATTTAAGAGAGTGATAGAGTTTTCAGAAAAACAAAATTTTCACACAATACTTGGCACTGCTCAGGAAATGGGATTTCATGCTGGCAAAGCTCTGCGCTTGTTTGGAGCTCTTGTTGACAGTGATGGGCTCTGGGGTTCCTCCTGCAGCCCAGCCAACGTGCCACCCTCCCTTGGAATGGGGACAGTGTCCTGAGCAGCAGCCTGGACCTGTGGGAGAAGCTCAAGTGGGATTGCCTTGCCAGGACCCGTCCTGGATGGAGCCAGGCTACCTGGCATGTGCCTGGGAAGCTGGAGGTACATGGAGAATGGATCAGTTGAAAGAACATCTCTGCGTGGCAGTTGGGAAGGGAGAACATGGAGGACTTGTGTGGTGAAAAGTCCACGTGTAGCCCGCAATGGATAGGAGTAGAGCTTTTATTGCGGTCAAGTGTCAGCCAGCAGTTCAAGGAGAAGATTAGCAACAGGAGCAAAGGAGCAGTGTTTAATTTAACCTTCTTGTGGCTACTTTTAAGTAGGACTAAGAGCAGAAAATAATCCCTGGTTGGTCTGGTCCTGTGGCATTGGCAGGAAAAGGCCAAGGGAGCTGGCTGGGACAGCGATGTGGGACAGGTAGAGCTCAGGTTCTGCAGCTGTCTGTGCAGAGCCAGCCCTGCTCGTGGGGCTGCAACCTCCTGATCTGCCAGTGCTGGCATTAACTACTTCAATTTCCCCCTCAAGAACCAGAAATCTTCTTTAATCCTACATAACTCTAAAATTGCAAAACTGGAGGTAGTAAGGGCCCATTAAGTGAGGCAGCCTCCTCTGCCCACAGGGGGATTGTTCAGGGGGAACTCAGCGATTGAAAAATAGGGATTCAACCAATTACTCACCTAATAGTTTCAGTTCATCCACTTCTGCCTCAGAGATCTGTCGTCTCATCTTTTTTTGTAAGCAGCATGAATGGATTATCAAGTTTCATTCTCAAATCATCTGCAAGGCAGATTTATGCAGAGTCCTTGTATCTCTAAGCAAATTGGGGAGTGTGAGTCTCTTGCTACACTGCGGCTGAATATTCTTAAGGAAAGCGTATAAGCAGCCCAAGCCTAATTCCCGTGAGGGGCTGAGCTCATGGCATGCGACCTTCAGCTGGAGCAAGGAGCCGCAGTAAGGTTGGCTGTGAGCCTGCCTGTGCCTGCGAGCCGCGCTGGGCGCCGCGGGGAGCGCCGGGCCGTGATGTGGCCGGACCTCTCGGTACGGAGGCGGCGGATTGACGCGCGGCCGGCTGCGTGTGCGCCGCCGCTCCCGCTGCGCGTCCGTCACCGGCCGGGCCGCGGGGCCGGGATGCGCGGGGGTGTGTCCCGGCCTCAGGTGTGCCCCGGCCTCAGGTGTGTCCATCCCGCAGGTGTGCCCCGGCCTCAGGTGTGTCCATCCCGCGGGTGTGTTCCGGCCTCAGGTGTGCCCCGGCCTCAGGTGTGTC
>VZTX01016910.1:31292-106484 GCA_013400915.1 Pardalotus punctatus
CGCCCCGCTGAAAAGCCGCGAGCGGCCCCGCGCCCGCCGCTGGTGCCGGCAGCGCCCGCTCCGCTCCGCGCTTCCCTTCCGCCCGCTGCTTCCCGCCCGCCGCTTCCCTCCTGCTGCTCCCCGCTGCTCCGCCGGCCGGCCCGCCCTGCCCTCCGCCATGGTGCGCGGCGTCGGCACTTCGCATCCTCCCCTGCATCCCGCAGCTCGGGGGCGGCGGGCACCGTGAGAGCCACCGCGCATCCCTGGCGCTGCGGCGGGGACCAGGCGCGCGAGCTGGCGCTGACCTGTTGAAGAGCCGGGCTTCTCTTGGGGATCTTTTGTCTAGGTCTATTTTCTATTTTTTTGTTTTTCCTTTTCGACGGGGGAAGTTTTCTCCCCAGACTGTGGCCCGGCTTCCTCCCCACCCTTTCCTCCTCCCTTTCCTCCTTTTTTCCGGGATCCGCCGCCTGGGGCCAGAAGTGGTCTCCCTCGTTATCGCCGACCCAGCGCTGGAGCTGGGGGCATCCCGCGGGCTCCGGGCTCGCCCTTTCCCCCGGCGGCGGCGGTGGGGCGGCCCCGGGAGCGCGGGGAGGCTCCGCCAGTCCCGCGGGCTGCCGGCTCGCCACCATGTCCAAAGTGGCGGCGGAAAGTTGCGGGGCAGCCCCGGCCGAGGACTTGTCCAAGGTGTCGGACGAGGAGCTGCTCAAGTGGAGCAAGGAGGAGCTGATCCGCAGCCTCCGCCGCGCCGAGGCCGAGAAGATGAGCGCGATGCTGGACCACAGCAACCTCATCCGCGAGGTGAACCGCCGCCTCCAGCTCCACCTCGGCGAGATCCGTGGCTTGAAGGTAGCGGGGTGGGCAGGGTGGGACCCCTGAAGTTTGTGCGGTGTCCCTGCGTCCCCCGCCCCTCCCGCCGGGAGCAATTTCGTCAGGTGGATAGTCTGGCAGGAACCCCATGAAAAGTGGACGAGGACTGGGGTGAATAGCTTTTGATCCGCTTAAAAATTGAGGGTCCGGCTAAGAGATGATCAGCTGGTGGGGGCACAGCTGGTTTATGCTCTGTCCCCATATTCTTTGGGTTGATAAAAACACTAAAGTCTTGCCTCCTTTGTGTTAGACTTCATTGGTTTTGAGTAAGGCTAAAGGATCCTGCCTGAAGTGCACGAGAAATAAGGATTTGTGTAGCTCACGCTGTTTTCTGTCACTGTTTTCGGACGACTTAGTCTGTCAGGCAGCCTGGTAGGCTGCTGGAGAGAGTTGGGCATTTCTAGGATTCAGTGCAGCATGTGGCAGGTGATGGCAAACCCTTGGGCTCAGGTTTGGGATGATCAGAACCAATCCCTAATTTATTTTCTGAAAAAGACATCTGGTAACACATCTCTGATCAAACCATTCTCAGTTGTGTACTGCTGCAGGCTGCAGTCAGAGGCAGACCAAGTCTGTAATGGTTTATCCCTTCTTAATTTCACTCTTGTTGGGTGAGAAGCTTAGTCTCTAATGCTTTCTTCCCAATTCTGAGGACTGTGAGAAAAGTGGGACTATTTCCAGAGCATTACCTTGCTTGTGGATTATAGACCTAGAAAGTTACCTTACAGGCAGGACTACAGAACATTGCCTGGCTTATTGCTTTGAGAATTTTCAGGAAATCCCTTCAGTGAGGCGAGATTGGAGGGAAGAAGAGAAGAGACAGTGATGCAGGTCTGGGTTTTGAATTATTGCAGGAAAGTGCATTAGAAGAGAATTCTTCACTTGTAGAATGGCTTTAAATAACAGAATTATTGAGAAAGTGTCTCTGATAATAGTGTGACATAAAATAAATAGCTGTGGGGGAACACGGTTCCTGCATCCCCAGGTTTTATGTTCTGCAAAGTATGAGTGTGTCTGAGGGTAAAAAAGACCAATCTGTGATAGTATTTAGTAAAACTGAGGCTTATATTTTCAATGTGAGTTCAGTTATAGTAAATATCTTTCTCCCAGTTACGTGCAAGAGTGTGGCATCATATGGTTTTATGCATCTTCCAGAACAAACACACGATGTGTAGGAAGGAGTCACAAATTCCTCTCTCCATTTGGAACTCTTAATTCTTGTTTAACTTCCGCCTTTTGTTCAGATGCCTCAGCTGGAACTTTAAAAAAAAAAGTGGGAGAAAGAGGTTTTTTGAGCCCTGTGTTGGTGCCTGGAAATCTCCTTCCTTTGTCCTGTGTGAAATAACTGCTCCATGAGTAAGAATGACCCTCTGGATGGGTGCGTCCTGCCTCTGACTGAGGAATTGTGGGCTTCCACAACTTTTTGCTGCCACTGTGGGATCATCTCAAACATCTCTTGCTAGCAGACGTTTTTAAGGACACAGTATAGCCTCATTGAGATTTTTTTTCATTGTCAAATTCGGGTTGAAATTGTTCAAATTCCAAGTTATTTTGAGGCAAAAATCAGACAAACACAGGCATTCATGCACCCAGATCCAGTGGAGTTACAAAAGCTTCCTTTCCTTAGGAAACTGTGCTAAAATGGTGTTTCCATAAAACTAATTTTTTAACAACTGTGGTTAATCTCTAGTTGTAATGTCATACATGAGGAATAAATATGTAGATGATGGGAGAAAGAGAAATATGGTCACAAGTCCAAACTAGAAGGATAAAATACTGAAGATGTTTTTAGTCTGCTGTAGTAATACCCTGAACATTTTTACTTCAGAGCATTTGCTTCAGACTGTTCCTCACTTAGGGAAAGGCACAGAATCATGTACTTCATTCTGTTAGGAGTGAAAAATCTGTTTAAACGGATGATTTCATTTCGGAGTGGTTGAAGCAATCCTGGTCAAGTGATGACTGACAAGGTTTCTTATGCCATCAGAAACAAAATCCAGCAAACCCCAATTCTTTTTAAAGTCTCTGAAATGTTCATCTTTGTATGTGACTATGCTTTAGGGAGTAGGGAGTATAAATGTTAATAATTAATTATTTAAGAGAGATTACAATTTCTGATGTACCTTGCAGGTTTTTTTAGCAATAACTTGCAGGTGAATATTTCTCAGGGGAGCAAGATCATCATGAGAGCACTTGTGATCTTTGCTCAATTTGGGAGCTAAATTACTCTGATATTTAGCATGAAAATTAATTAAGCACCTGAAACTTTTCTGCTGTATCCAAAGTTAGAAATTTGCTCGAAACTAAGGGCAGTTTTTGCTGGACAGCAGCTTTGTTTGCTCAAAGCATGGTGCTGTTACAATGTGCCAGATCGACACATGGAATTATTTATGCTTTTCAGAAGTGTTTAAATATGAGTTTGTAGCAGTGCTGTCCACTGGCCTGTGTCACAGTATAACATCAATTCCTTTAGACACCTCCCTGTCACGATAATCTTTCTTTTAAAGGACATCAACCAGAAGCTGCAGGAAGATAACCAAGAGCTGAGGGACCTTTGCTGCTTCCTGGACGATGACCGGCAGAAGGGCAAGAGGGTGTCCCGCGAGTGGCAGAGGCTGGGCAGGTACAGCGCCAGTGTCATGCACAAGGAGGTGGCCTTATACCTGCAGAAGCTGAAGGAGCTGGAAGTGAGGCAAGAGGAAGTCGTTAAGGAGAACCTGGAGCTGAAGGAGTTGTGTGTGTTGCTGGATGAGGAGAAGGGTGGAGGAGCAGGCAGCCGGAGCTCCATCGACAGCCAGATCAGCCTGTGCCAGCTGACTGCCACGAGTGCGTACATCAGAGATGTTGGGGATGGCAGCAGCACTTCCAGCACGGGGAGCACAGATAGCCCAGACCACCACAAACACCACCCCAGCACCAGTCCAGAGCACCTGCAAAAGCCTCGGGGGGAAGGGAGCCCTGAGCATCAGAAACACAGGAGCATCAGCCCGGAGCACCTGCAGAAGCCCAGGGGCTCTGGCAGTCCTGACCATCACGTGAAAGGGCCGAGCCCAGAGCATCACAAAACCATCGTCAAAGTACCCGAACAACAAAAGCACAGCAGCAGCAGTCCAGAAACTATCCCAAAGCACGTTTTGAGTAGTAGCCCCGAACACTTTCAAAAGCAGAGGCCTGGTGGGAGCCCTGAGCATCAAAAGCACAGCGGTGGCAGCCCAGATCACCTTCAAAAGCACACGCCGAGTGGAAGTACAGAGCACCTGCACAAGGTGAGGGGTACGAGCCCGGAGCACCTCAAACAGCACTATGGAGGGAGCCCAGAGCACCTCAAACACCTCAGCGGAGGCAGCAGAGAAGGTACCCTCAGGAGACAAGTGACAGATGACCTGTCCCCTCACCACAGGAGTTTGTACAACGGAATGAATGGTGGGTCAATATTTGGAGTGAAAGCTCACTTTGAAAATTGCTAACGTAGTTTCAGTGCTATTTCAGCTATTTCTGGAGCAGGAATGATGTTTGATGTGAAATGAAAGGCAGTGAGTCTGGTGTCAGCATTGTTCCTTTAGCAGGAGATTTAGTTGCAGGATACCTGTTTGTCCGTCCAGCAGGTGTTAGGTACATTAGCAACGTAGTAGAAAAGTGCATTTTGAGGGTTGGTGTAAGGTTTCAAGGAGAAGTTCTTGGCCCTGACCCTGCTCTGTGGTTGGTAGATGTAAACTGCCCCTAGATGGATTTGTTTGCATAAGAGAGGAATTGCATTATGTTTCTTGTCCTGCCCTATATCTGAGTCAGCAGAGTGGAGGTGAATGTCTCCACTTTCATTTCCTTCCTAATCTTCCTTGTCTGTACCTTTAAAGATATTAAAATTTCCTGTTTATTGATTGAAGGCTTCTTATATCCTTTTCCATAAACTTTGGAGAAGACTCCAGATGAAGAGTAGGCTCCATAGAAGTGAATCTGATAGCTCCTAAAGCTTTTCAAAACCTTGCGTTTGCATATTTTTAATCATAACAAATTAAAAATGTAGGAAGACCAGGAGGGGTTTCTTTGCTGTTTTATTGCTGCCTTTTAGAAAGGTTTCCAATAAACATGCTTAGTTTTTAAGAACTCTGTATCCTCACTGATGGAAATAAATTACTTGTCTTAGGAGAGTCACAATTGTATTTTGTTATTTTGAAAGTTACAAAGTTCAAGCAAACTCCTCTGCTGTAGAAATAACTCTAAAAAGACTTAGCAGAATTCCTATTGCCTGCTGCCTTTTATTTCTTCCGTGTGCTTTGGGTTGTTTTCATGAAGGCAATGAGTGTCCTAGCCAAAAACCCTTTTCTCAGACTTTAACATTTAGATTTGAAGTCAAGCTCTGCGGGAAGTTGTGATTTTGCCTTAGCAAATGGTCTTGGATGGAGTTCATGTGTTTCCATTCCATAAGCAGCTGTGAGAAGCTGTGTTGACGTCAGTGGAAGTGACCACTTGTTTGATCCTCTTGTGAGATGCGTGCTGGCCTCAGTTTTTGTCACACGGGTCCGGTTACCTGTTGGGATTAACTTGCACAATGCCTTCAGTTTTGCCCCTCTGTGGGGGCAAATCCACGTTCTTTTCAGTGAAATGTGTGTTTTTGACAGAGCTGACCAACCCTGATGTGGTAAGTGTAGAGCCTTCTCTTTTTAAAGATTTAAAAATAGTTAATAAGGTGAGTGTGTGACAAGTATGTGAAGATGTGTAATACAGAAGTTATTAAAGTTGGTCTTACACAACTTCTATTAAATGCTGTATTTCTTTCTCCATTCAGTTCTTTCTGTTTAAAATTGACCTTGCTGTAAGTAGCATGAAGTATGGAACCAGACTTCCTAAAAATGACTTGTTTCTTGCACCCATGGTGTTCATCAGTCCATCGCTGGTTATGTAGGAAGGTGGTCTAAGGTTTTAAGTATGTCTTTTAAAACTCACTCATAGGTGAAGGAAGATAAGGTTTTTCTGCTGCCACTTCTGTAGGATCTCTGTTTGGTCTTGGTTTTTTTTTTTTCCCAAGTAGCCTTGTTAAGAACCTTGTTCCTAACAGTGCAGTGAAAGCAGTTGTTACTCTATTCCTGAGCTGACTGGCATCCTTTGTGCAGCATATTTCAGCTGTCAAAAGTTTGGACTCAGGCCACAAGGTGCTGGAGAGGGCAGCTGGTGCTTTGGGAGGCTCTTTATTGACTTTAATCAGAGCTTTGCCTGCCCTGCGCTTTATGTAATCACTTTTACAGAGAAGTCCTCTTTGCTTTGACAGCTTCTCTCACCAGAAAGTTGTCAAACTTCCCTTCTTTTATATTTATGTAATTTGATGCAAGCTTGAGGTTTAATTCTGACGTCTGTCTGACCTTGATCAAACTTGGTAAAACTCCTGACAGCTCTGCTGTGAAGAAAAGGCTTTAAACTTCAGGGAAATACTTGGTGTTCACAGCAAGGCTGAATCCTTCTGGGTGTTTTGTGTTTTGATTTGTCAGCTACTGTAAAGTTGTGGGGAACAGTTAATATGGAAGTGGTGGAAGTGCTGGCCGTTATCATTTGTTATTGTCGTGAAAGTAATATGTAAATCCTAATTTGCATGTTCTGTGTGTACCTGACCCTGCCACCTGAGTGTAAGTGATAGAAGTCCTGCTCTTGTTGTAAGGAATGCTGAAATTGTGATAAGGGGAGTTAGGAAATGGCTCGGAAACCTGGCCCTAAACTCTGATGAGCAATACATGAGGACACAATTTTGATTCTGATCCCAAAATCATGCAGTAAGTATATCATACCACATTGGTGGAGCCTCGTTTGTTTTCAGATTTGGGGTATATCTAGCTGGCAGATGTTAGCACATCTGTGTTGCAGAGCACTTCTAAACTTACGGTAGTTCTGGTGGACTGTGGTGTGTGCAGCAAGAGTGAAGTGTTGGTGACCCTAAATGATGAATGGCAGAGACAAACATGTTATTTAAAGGAATGAAATACTTTAACTGCATAGCCAGACTCAGTACAAGCCTGTCCCATCTTCCTTGGTCTGAACTGGATTCTGAATCATGTCTGAGAGAAGTTATTCCTCTGCATGATGTCAAACCTCATTCAGACAGTGCTGTACTCTCTACGTGGAACTGGTGTTCCTAGTTGGAAGCATGCTTGTGAACAGCCCAGCTATTCCTGGAGAAATGGGAGATTCTAACAGCCCCCATTTACCTGAATTTGCGATCCTGTCAGCCTGTGGTGACCGTAGGGAAGCAGTGGATTCCACAGGTTGGTGTTGCCTCTCCCAGAACTTGGGCAGTGTGTAAAGCTGTGTGGGATGGATTAGAGTGTTCACAAGTTCCTGACAAACGGGAGCTGCAGTCAGAGCAGTTGCAGTGTAATATTACAATGCCATCAGAAATCTGATGTGCAGCTGTAGCTGCTTTGCAGGATGTGTTTATGCATTAATCATTGGGGCTTCATGCATGTTTTAAGCGATGCGGGAAGTTACCTCAGCCTCTTGCTCACAGGCACAGCTGAAGGAATAAAGGATGAGGTGATAACATTTCCTTTCATAATTCTTCTCATTTTCTATGCTCAAAGGTTTGATCTTGGTATTTTTTCTTGTATGACATGTCAGCTTTCATTTATGAGATTTATAAGGCTTAAAAAAACCCCTCTACTTCGTGGTTCTTCTACATAATTTTCTGAAATGGGTGTCCTCAGCCTTTGGAGTGACAAAATGGTATAGGAGAGCTAAATTTGGCTTGGTGCCTGTTAATTGAAAACACATGTATTTAATTCTAGAGGTTTTAACCAAATAAAACATGATAACAATCTTTTGCTGTAGTCACACCTAAATGTTCTGGGTAATGAGCACAGAGGTATTTGGGATAGAAAGACTGCTGAAATTAGATGAGAAAATACCAGCAGTAAAAAGATTTTGAAGAGAGCATTAAAGCAACCTAGAAGAATACATGACAGTTTAGGTCTGACACATATCTGGGGTGTAAGCGCCTCTATAAATTGATCTGCTTTCAGCATTTGCAGTTTAAGTGTTGGTTGTTTAATATAAGTGATTTATTTTCAACTCTCTATTTTAAGAAGCCCTTTGTTTTATTCTGAGCTTTGACTTTGTGCGAAAGGAAGGTATCCGAAGGCTTTCATGTGTGTTTCTCGCTTCCTGCTGAGGTTATTAATGAAGAGAAGTCAAACTGCTGACTAACACCTTCTGTACTGCTGGAGGTGTGAGGGCTCTTTCAGAACAAATGCAACATCAGCTCTCCTTGAGCAAAGGTGTTTGTAGGCTAAACAGAGACTCAGCCTAAATCTTGGACACTTCCTCTTATAAATGTGCTTCTGAGAAGGAAAATTAAATAAGAAAATACCGTGCTGAGCAAAAAGAGGAAAATGCAGTGTGACTCCAGAGAGTAGAAACTCCTAACAATGTTACTGAGTTAACTGATTCCCTCTCTGTGGAAACAGCTCCCATGTGCTGGCCGGAGTGGGACGATGTCATGTTTCAATGTATGTTTCCTTAGAGTTGAAATGCAAATAATCTTCCTGTCGTTAATGGCACTGTGCAGCAATCTGTGTGTGATTTGACCTTTCCTGGTGGCACCCACGACTGCACATCTGCCTCTGGGAGCCTGAGGCAGCATTTCTTACTTTTCAGAGTATAACTAAAGGCTACAAGGATCAGGAGAATTTTTTCCTTGCCAGTACAAAGTAGCTTACTGTTTACTTCAGGTATTTTTGAAGTGTGGAGCTCTGAAACTTTGTCAATCAGTCTTTCAATTGAACTCTGTACGTTTGATGTCAAACTTGTAAATTGGTTTTAGCTATTACACAGTAAGAAAACTGGGGCATGAGATGTGAATATGTATGTGACTACAGCATGCTGCATTCATTACCCAACTTGGTTTTTTGTGGAGTGATTTATCCTGTTGAAAATGTGGTTTTAGTATCAAAACAATGAACCTACTAGAAACTCATGTTGTAGAACTTCTGGGAAAGGTTTACAGTTCCATGTCCTTCACTGACAAAACTGTTTTGATTTGAATGTTTTAGTGTGAGGTGGATCATCCTTCCAGCAAAACTCTTGATATGGTAATGGCAGAGTGATGCCTCTCGTTATAGGGAGACTGGCCTGATTTCACATGTTTGTCTGGATGTTCAGCACCGATTCCTGCACAGTTCTGTGGCTGATCCTCATGGCAAGCCAGGGGACAGGGGTCTGCTGCTTGCTGCTGTGGCACTGCTGGCTGCAGTGGGGTGTGCAGGGGGGCCTCAGCCCCTCCTGCTGCGGGGCTGAGAACACCCCAGCGCCTTTGAGAAGGTTCACAGCTTCCAAGCTTTGTGCCTTTTCCCTTTCCCCTTAGGCTGCATATCCCTCTGCAGAGGTGGCTGTGTTTGCAGCGAGGACTTGATGCTAATCCAGCTGTTCTTTGATGGAAGCGAGAGCCAGGGTAGGGAATAGGGACATTACCATTCAGCCATCGCCAGTGCACCTCACATCTCTGAGATTTAGCTCCCTGCTAGGCTGTGAGGGGATGTGATTGAGGTGGGTGGAGGGCTTTGGGAGCTGGTCCTGCCGTTCCCACAGCAAATCCCTGTGCTGTGACCCTGCAGAGCTGTGAGCAGCGCTGGCTGGGGCGGAGAGGAGGGGCTGTGCTGGCTCTGTGACTGGAGATTGTGGCCATCTCCTGTTCGGGGTGTCTGCTGGAACTTCCCTGGCCCTGGGGCTCCAGGAGGGAACGGCTGTGGTCAGTCCCTGGCCCTGGGGCTCCAGGAGGGAAAGGCTGCTGGTCAGTCACAGCACCGGCACTGGCGGTGTCTCCACAAACACCCTGCAAACCAGTGCCTGTTACCTTGGAAGGAGGTTACCTTATCAGGAGTTTGCACAGCTGTTAGTGTTGTCTGCCTGAATATGGGGGCACATTTGTGTGTTATTTTATTTTTCTTAGTGCCAGAATGGCAAATCCTCACATTAAAGCCTTGTCTGAGTCCTTGCTTAGGCAGAGTGCCTTTAACCCGAGCTCAGCACCTCATGCATTGGTTCTTCACACGGCTTTTGGAGTTAATGTTGTGAGTTTATAACAGTAAAATATGGCTTTAGAAACATCAATGATTAAATTGTAAAATTCTCTGAACTCTGGCACTTACAATGCAGTTAGAATATTCAATTACTTCTGCTAGATGCTGCTTGTCTAAGAAATTCGACCTTACAGTGTATATTATGTGTGCCAGTCAGAGTGTCATGTCTCTTCTGTTCACCTATTAATGAGATTTTTTTTTTTAATTTAAATTTTTATTATGAAGTTAACAATGAAGAGTTGTTGCAGGCTGTGCAGGGGCTGGATCTGAACGGGTTAAGAGTTAGGGAAGAGCGTGGCAGTCAGCGTGGGGTTCAAATTTTGTACTGCCACACACGAAAGTGCAGGGATGTTGTCAGGAGTGAAGGATGGCGAGGCATTCCAAATTACAGGGTATTTAATGAGGTATAATAAAGCCTCATGTACATAAGAAAATGACTCTGGCAATGAAAATTCATTGGCTTCTGAGCTAGTAAGTCATGTCTTAATTAGTAAACGGAAGCACAGCTTATCTTGGGTCATGTTGTCATATGCACAGATATATAGTTACTGAGGGAGCACTGAGAATTATCTTCAAGTCATGATCTTGATGTAAATCTTGGCTGCCTGTGCTCCTTCACTGCTTAAAGGGTGGGCTCTGTGAAGAGAATCAGCTAGGACTGAAACCTAGCTTTGAATTTTGCATAATGCAGAAAGCAGTACAATAATCTGAGGGGGAATGAGTTATACAGGTATAACATGGGGGGTGAAGGACATAAACTAAAGTTGTATTTAAAAAAAATAAACAGTAATGATATTAGTCTGTGCCCATTTAGTGGGCTTGTAAATTTTTTTTAAGTGCTTTTAATTCTGTAAGGCACACAGAAAAGAGTCAGGATTGTGATCTGGGATGTGTCCATGAGCATTTGGTACACAGCATGGAAGTGTGTGCAAATTTATTGATTGTGAATGGGAAATCTGCTTTCTTGAGCTAGGCTGTCTTAAAAGATGAACAGTTCTGTGAAGCCTGTGAATAACAAATAGTCTTAGTTCCAGTCGTCATTTCTGCTGTAAAATTTCAAGCATATTTGCATTGTTTCTGTAACATTAATGGGGAAAGAAGAAGCCAGCAGCTCTCTGTAGTTCAGCAAGAATGTGCTCCTTCTACCCTTTATTTTTCTTTGCGTGATTCATGTGAACTTTGCTGGTTTTTTAAAGTCCTTATAATGAATTAAGTGGTTATTTGGACCAATCAAGCACAGCAGTGTTCGAGCACTGTCAAGAGTAAAAGATGTCATAACTGAAAAAGCCCAGTAAGCCATGTGGTAACCAACAATATGGAATGTCTTCTACAGGTCTCCATTTTGGTGCTTCTTCAGGGCTGCACAAATTATTCCAGAGCCTTTATGCCTGTAATATTAAACACCTCTAATCTGATCAGTAGTGAGATAGCTCCTTCAAATGTTTGACCTCAAGACTCACTACGTTTCTTTCACTGCATCTCTTTAAGCTCCTGAGAGTTGTGAAAATTTGCCTTGATCAAATGTGGAGCCCATAGCTGTGACTTGCATTCAAAGAAAAGTGTCTGTGCTTTCTACAAAGGGCACAAGGCTGGTGCATCACTGCGTGATAAACTCCCACTTAGGCCGAGTGCAGATAGGCCTGGAGAAGAGCATTGATTTCTGACCCACATCCCCTCTTGGCTTGTGAGTCTGTTTCTGCTTTGTTCTTGGGAAGTGAACAGACCTTAATGATGTTCAGAATCCATCTTACGACTTCTGTGGGCTGAGGACATTACTGAGGACATTAAGATGAGCCTCTAAAAATAGTGTTGGATTATGAGAAACAAAAAGAGCACTTCACTGGAGGCAGATGAATATATCAAGCGCAAACACATGAATGCTGTGAGACAGAACCTGAAAATTGACTCAGATCCTTCCAAGGACCTGAGCACTTCACTCCTCGTGGGCACCTGACCTGAAATGGAATTCTCAGACAGAACAAGATGCTTAAATATCCGTGCTCGTGCCGTGCTCTGAATGAAGTCACGTGACTGTCACTGTCATTCATCTTGTTTGTTTGGGTCCATTTCAGAAATTTATGTAGCATGAAGTTAAATCGTGAATTTTAGGTTTTTGCAGTGTCACTAAATCCATAAAGAAAACATGACAAGAAAGCATTCCAACAATGATTTTTTTCCTAACCAGCTCTCCAATCAGCAAGACCAAAGGCTCTTCAGTGTTAACTAAACAGCAGAAGATACCAAATCTGTCTCTTCCAGGTACAGGTGTGAAGAACTTTTTCATTTATTCCTGTTGCTGGAACTTGATGCCTGTTCTACACTCCAGCCCATACTGCTGAGTGTACATTTTGACCACTTACAACTATAGCATCTGCAAATATTTTGGAGAACTATGAGGACAAAAGATCCTGAGTTTTTATTAAATCCTAATTTCAATGTGAAGGCATTGGGATTGATGTGTTTTAGCTTCTCCATTAGTGTGATCAAATGGGAGGTGTTTTTAACTTTTGGGTGTACTGGAATGTTATATTCAGCCTGCATTGCTGGATTGGCCAGCAGCGTAGAAGTGGCTGATCAGACTGTTTTGAAAGCATGGATCCCACAGTTTCATGCTGTCAAGTCACTCCATCATCCTGGATTTGTCAAGAATGAGTTGGACAGTGTTGACTTCTTGTATTGATTGCAATGCTGCAAGCACAGCCCTGGCTACAGCTGTGTCCATGGAATCCTGAGGAGGTGGCTGGGGAGCTCCAAAAGGAGATGTGGCACAAGAGGACTTGCTTGATCTGCTTTTGTGATAACTGTACAGCAATCCAAATTAAAGTGTGTTTGCTTATCAACCTCCACCTGGAAACGTGTCCTTCAGGCACTGGAGCAAGGAGTCAGTTTCCTGGGCAACATGTTCTATTCCACCTTTTGTGTTCCGTGGTGTTTTTATTTTCTTTTATTTTTTCAACTAATGAAACTGACAGTTGATTCCAGTATCACCTTGGAAAATGGATATTTGAAGGATTAGTGAAGAATGAGAAATGATTTCTGTTGGTGTTGGAAGCAAAATACTGTTGAATTTATCACTGAAAAGATCCATAGTTTATGTAGCAAACCTTGGCTGTGTCTGCCTTGTGCTTAGAGCTGCACTTAGCACGTGTATTTTTTAGTTAGTTGATGTTAGATATTAATCCTGCATGTCACTTAAACCTAATGTAAGATTTTTGGTTATTCCTTGTCCTTGTTGCAGGGGAAACAGGATGTTGACTGCAAAGTAGTGTTGTTGGCTTTGTTGACTGCAAAGTCAGGTGACTTGTCAGATTTAACACTTAAGTGCTTTTAATACTTCCCAGGTTTGCTAGATTTTGATTTATTTGTTCTTGCAGTGCTGCTCAGAAACACATCATGATGCACAGGAAGCAAAGAGGCTCTGGAAAGCCTTGGGAAAGGATCTGTAGTGAAAGAGAAAAGTGACTAGTAGATTTTTACTCACCAGAATGAGAAAAATCCACGCAGTTTGCACTCTGCTTATTAGGAATTGCTGTTTCTCGGGGAAGCAGGAGCATTTTCATGCCAAACACCGAGGCTCACTGGTCTTTGCCCATCAGAGCAGTACTCAGGTGTCAGGAGAGTTAGATGGCGACTGAGCTACCTACTTGGTCTGCTCTTCAGCTCATGTAATTATTGGTGTGGGGCTCAAGTGCCAGATTTGTGTCCCTTCATATCTGGGGACGCACAGTGGGAAGGGTTCTTTGGGAGACAGTTCTTCCCTGCTCCAGAAGTCCCATCAGCTGAGCACAGTCTCGGTTTAGCCACACCCAGAGGCATCTGTTGCACACATAAAGATAAAAATTTCAGAAAACACAGATTTCTCTGTTTTAATGGTGTAAATCGAAGTAGCTCTTTTACCTACAGATTGTAGGCACAGTTCTTTTCTGTTTCTGAGCACTGTTGCTTTAGCAATCCAAAATTGGGATTCAACTTTTAATTAAGGGCTTGAGCTAGCTCAGATCCGTGGAGGTCCAGGGCTGGATGAGATTGTAGAGCTTGGCTTGGCATGATGCTGGCTTGTCACCTGTGGCCCTGCCCATGTCCTGCTCCACCAGTGCTTATTCTCCATGTCTTGGAAGGTGTGCCCTGATAGCCAGTCTGTCAGCTGGGCTAGAGCTGGGGGAGTTCGGGGATAGCTCCTCAGATGAGGTTTCACTGCAGGCACATGTAATGCCTGTTCCCTTAGGATGGGATATCTGAGTGTGCTCTGCCTCCTCAGAGCCAAGGTGGGCTCTTCACAGCTTGAGTGGTTCCCTTCATCGCTGCAGTGGGGTCATCATACTCAGGATCCTGTTTTACTCTGCTTTTGTGAACATGTGTTTTCATGTCTGTGTTGTGCAGAAAACTTCACCCTCTGAGCACAAAGCCAAGTGCTGAAAAGCCCAAACCCAAGTGTATGTCACATCTGAAAGGCAGCAAAAGAAGTGTTCAGTGACATCTCTTCACAGATTCACAGATCATTCAGAACTCAGAAGGGAAGGGACCCATGAGGATCACAGAGTCCAACTCTTCAGTAAAGTGCCTGTACAGGGGTTGAACCCACAAGCTTGGTGTTACGTGCTGAATTTATGATCAGAGGGAAAGACTGAAACTCTGTAACACGTTGATCATCACCGTAACAATGTTTATTCCTCTTCTGGGAATCGGCCTTGCAATGTGACGGTCCTTTTCAGGCCCAAAACTCTCTGCTCTGGTTCACGCTGCAGAAGTTTTCAGAGTTCTGTGGAGTTCTGTGAGCTTCTGAAAGGTCCAGAGCCAGTCTGTGACCTCGGAGGTGGGACTGGGGAGCGTAGGGGAGAGGAGGATGTTGCTGTGTTCCTTCACTCCCTGAATTGCTGAGGAAAGCCACTGGCAAGTCCTGTCCTTGCTCCAGCTTGTAATGCTGGAGTTTGAGCCTGCAGCAGGTTTGGGTCTGGTCTTGTGTGACTGAGGAGCGAAAGCAGCTCTGCCCAGAGAGCTTGGCTGGATTGACTCACGCACTTCTAGCCCTGGAGAGCTGCTGTGTGTGGGCTGGTGTGGCGTCGATGTGCGGAACATTGATTTACGCGTGTGAACACTCCCCTGGTGGCAGCCGAGTCAGAAAAAATGTCTTTATGAAGGTGAGGCCTTGATGTGTATGAAGAGCTGTGGGTGTGCTGTTACCCTGAGCAAATGCTTACACTTGTCAGTAGTGCTGGTTCCTACCTGCAGCTCTTATCAATACTTCTGGAAACAATTTACCAACCTTGCAAATATTGTCATCATCACTTGTGTGTTAAGAACTGTGAGCTGAACAAGACAGGATTAATCAGCCACGAACGAAACCTAAAGTGCAGGCTTCCTGAGGTTTTGCTGCTGATTATTCTATTACATTATGCCAGTTTTCTAAAAGCTTTGTTCTTAGATCAGTGTTTTCAGTGTGTTGTAAAACTGGGGCTGAAGTTACTCACATGCCTAGAAAACACCTTTATGGACAATCAACTTGATACAAACATTTTCAATGTGTTTCCTTTCAAGATCAACTTTTAAGGCAATGTTTCCTTCCTTTCTGAATTTCCTGAATTGTGCTAGGCAGGGCAGTGGGAAACAAACCTATTTTTAATTCTCTTTTGTGTGTGCAGCAATCCTATTAGAAGCTGTTAATGTACTTTTTGCATTTACAGGATTGCTGAAAGGTGTCCTGGCACACAAAGTGATTTGCAATGAATCCACACCTGAAGGGCTGTGATAGCTTTACTAGAGGAAGCTCTATTTTCTGTCTTGTTTCTTGTGGCCTGTTTTCACTGTTGCAGAGTAGTTGTGTAGCTGTAGTTGCCTTGATTTGGAAAATCAAGATGCAGGTACAAATCAGACATATTGTCAGCTGTCTGCTGGGGATTTCAGGCTGTTAACTGGTACAATCCAAAGGAGCATTCATTTTCCATCAGAATAAAACTTGAAAATGAACGTTCTTGAACGAAAGAGAACACAGTAGTATAGGGCAGGTGGTTATCAGGCCCTCTGTGTCCATCAGTAGTGTGGCGTGTTGTGACCGTGCCAGGGCGGGGGGAAGTGGTGCTTGGCAGATACAAATCCCCATGACCAGGCTCGGGCTGAACATCTGTGACTTGGCAGATGTGGAAGGGAGGAGCTCGGGGTTCGGAGCTGCTCTGGCTGAGCGCCGGCGGGCTCCGTTCTAGCAGGGGTGGATGCTGCTCTGTGTCACACACTGGGGCTCAAACAGGAGCTCGGGGCTCGGAGCTGCTCTGGCTGAGCGCCGGCGGGCTCCGTTCTAGCAGGGGTGGATGCTGCTCTGTGTCACACACTGGGGCTCAAACAGGAGCTCGGGGCTCGGAGCTGCTCTGGCTGAGCGCCGGCGGGCTCCGTTCTAGCAGGGGTGGATGCTGCTCTGTGTCACACACTGGGGCTCAAACAGGAGCTCGGGGCTCGGAGCTGCTCTGGCTGAGCGCCGGCGGGCTCCGTTCTAGCAGGGGTGGATGCTGCTCTGTGTCACACACTGGGGCTCAAACAGGAGCTCGGGGCTCGGAGCTGCTCTGGCTGAGCGCCGGCGGGCTCCGTTCTAGCAGGGGTGGATGCTGCTCTGTGTCACACACTGGGGCTCAAACAGGAGCTCGGGGCTCGGAGCTGCTCTGGCTGAGCGCCGGCGGGCTCCGTTCTAGCAGGGGTGGATGCTGCTCTGTGTCACACACTGGGGCTCAAACAGGAGCTCGGGGCTCGGAGCTGCTCTGGCTGAGCGCCGGCGGGCTCCGTTCTAGCAGGGGTGGATGCTGCTCTGTGTCACACACTGGGGCTCGAACGTTTGTCTAAAATCCCGTGAGGCCGGGGCCGTGTTCAGGGGAACCCAGGGCAAAGGTTCTGCCCCCGAAAGCGGGAGGTTTCCTGTGCAAAGGCGCTGCCGCAGAGTCACTTTGAGAAGTGTTTCAGAACAGCCCTGCTCAGGGTTCGGCCCGGAACCCAAAGCTGCCCAGCTCCCCAGCGGGGTTTGACATCCCGGGGTGACAGGGAGGCGTTCCCGGCCAGGGGGATGTGCTGGCAGCACTGCAGCAGCAATCCCTGCTGGGAGCACAGAGCTCCCGCACTTACAGCAGCTCCCTGCCGTGCCCGGCAGCGAGTCCTTGATGGCCCTTCCAGGCTGAAATGTGCTCCCAGTGCAGCTTCATGTTTCAGACCTGGGCAGAGATTAAAGACGCATTAGTGCTGCTACTATTTTAATCTTAATTACAAACCAGAGCAAACAGCAGGTTGTGTGTCCTGAGCATGATTTAGCAACCTGTTAGCCTTTTAATTATCTTCTTCCTAATTAGATTGCTCTGATTACTTGGTACTTGAAGTAAGTGTATATTTTTAAATTCTCATGGCAGTAACTTTTGGAAAAAATTCATTGCTTTTCATTTTGCAGACATTTTGTCTTTCATGGTGAAGTACAGGAACATATGGTGCTACTTCAGAGGTAGCACTTGTCTAAATATCTTTGCTTGTAAAATTTTCTGCAGAGCCATATAGTTTTCTCCTGTAAAAACATTCCTAGTGTATTTAACGGATGTGATGGCTATTTAATGGGATTATCACATTTTTATAATTGTAAACTTTTAATGGGTATAGGTCAAGAAATTAAACTCTAAACCCTGAGTAAGAAAAGTGAGCAGAAAGTAGTTAGAAATTCAAAGAGAGTAGTAAGAAATAGTGATAACAGGATAGAGAAAATAAAATAGTTCATCAAAACACATCCCAGGTATTTTGAAAGGGTCGGGGCAGTAATTTTCTTTTTAAACTGAACTCTTGGGCTATCACTGGTAGTCAGTAGACATGGAATCCTCTAATTCGGTGTCCAGAATCCTCCCATGGGAGCCGGTTACATCTCTGTTTGTGTTCAGTCTAGTGAACACACTTCCCAAGTGATGGTGTTCCTTCTGCCTGAGCCATGGGAAGCTTGAGTCGTGAGCATGCATTAAAAAATGTAAACCAGCAGCACATTCATCTATATACAATGAAGGGAGACTGGAAGTGTTCCTGAGCGTGGTATAGCCAGAAGAGTCAGTGGAGTGGAATAACCGGAATATTCTGTATATTTTTGTCTACATTGCTAGACTCTTACCCAGCATGAGAGATGATTAGTGAGAGGCTAATTGGCCTATTAAATAAACATATTTAGAAATGTATAAAGATGTATATCTCAGGCATGATGCAGATCTGAAACCCTTCTCCCACAGCAGCGGGAAATGCATTCCAGGGGCAGCGTGCCAGGCTCCCTGTCTGCTGCCTTGGACACGCTGAGCCGGGTCTGGAGCCCTTCACGGGGCAGGCACCTTGGGCACGGCTGCAGGGCTGAAGTGTGTGCAGGACAGGAAGAGCTGTCCCCGTGTCACCCGGCAGGCAGGGCTCTTCCCCAGCGGCATCGCAGATGGAGCAGCGAGCGCACAATTGCTGGAAGCGGAACGGCAAGAGAAGGATGAGCCCTACAGGATCTCCCTTCTGCTGCAGCTGGGCTCGGGACTGATTGCCGTCTCTAGGGAGACAGCACTGGGATGTGGAGGCAGTTTTTTAGCTGTAATGAGAGCAGGCTGTGTTTGGTGCTGAGGATTTGGAGTCGCACCCTGCTGAGCACAGGCTAGAGTTGCTCAGAAAATAGTTTCTGAGGGGTTTTTTGAGACAAATAAAGTAGATGAGGTCAGACAGATTCAGAGTTATGTCTAGGAGTGCATAGGCTGTAAAGTGAAGGACTGAGAAAACAAAAATGTTAGAGGGACTCTGAACAAGGGCAAATGTCATAATCCAGTTACCCAAAGTTGGATTATGTTGAATTTGCTGTTTTTGAACAGTATTCCTGCTTCCCAAAAATGAAGGTGTGGGAGAGCAGAATTAGATTACAGGATAACCAGAGCTCCAACATTTCCAAGTTTGAAATGGTAGGAAAAGCTGTAGGTAATGACCACTTACATATCGCTGGTTTGTGGGTGTGAACAAGACTGAAGGCTTTTGTTGATGACTGTAGTTCTTCAGTCAGTCCCAGGTATCGGTTTGGTGTGCTGCCCACCTCATTCTGCTGCCAGGTGAAAACAGAACATTTGTTACACTGCCAGCCATGGTGGGGTGGTCCTGACCAGTTCCCAGGGCGCCTCAGGATTTGTGTTTCCATAGCATCTCCGAGCTCCCCGTGGCTTTTGGTGTCTTGAGCACATGGAGGAGCTCTTGCCAGTCTTTCTTCATGGCTGGGAATGGAGATTTGGTAGTCCTGGCACTTGATCCTCTACAAGTGTGCATTTCTTTTTGTGTGCCCTCTCCTCCTCTACCAGAGTTCTCTTAAAGCAGGATTCTTCCGCTGTGTACTGGAAGGCAGAAATCTTTCATTATGGAGTATTTAATTTTTCAAACAACTGCTGCCACAATATCAGTCTGTGTTAGTTGAACTGTGCTGCTGAATCTGAGCTTTCCTATTAAAAAATGAGAAAGCAAAATATATTTTCTATCCACTTCTGCTAAATTAATCTTAATGATTTGTGAAAGTCGTTACTATGAGTCCTTTGATTATTATTGCTGGTGAAAAAGCAATTACGTTGGAAAACCAACTGAAAATCTATTGTGAGATTAAAACCTACAGTTCTAGTTTTTTTCTGTGATGTATTTTTGATAGTGGGTGATTTATTATTCAGAGTGAGAAAGGCATCTAGGAATTCCTCCTGGTTCCCATTGTTAGTCCCTGTCTAGCAGCTGTTTGAAGTTTGTGGCATTGTGAAGCTCCTACAGGTGCCTGTGCTTTGGGGCTTGGACAAAGATCCCAGGTGAAGTGAATGGGGAACAGTCTGATGGTTCATTTGGTCTGTGGCCATACTTGGTAGCAGCTCCTTTAGGGGGCTACTTGTCTCATTTTCATTCAACTAGAAAATGCTCATTCAGCTGCACAAACAGGGCTATCCATCTGTACACCTACTATGGGATCAGATTAATTCAAGTAAAAGCAGTGAATTAACTTCAGTTCCAAATGCTGCCTTGAATTGCTTAATAATCATTTAATCCTATGTCACATGGGTAGGCACCTTATAACTAACATGTTAAACTACAGATTTTTGATCCAGCTTCAGTTTTGAGGGCTTTTTGTTTTCAGCATTGTCAAGGAACTTAGCTAAATATGCTTACAAAGGTGGAAGGTTGGAAGGCTTTACTGAATAATTTGTAATGCTTAGTTTTAGCCTTAGGACTATTTCTAACTATAGCCTGAAGTACCTTTAATCTCTGAGTTTGTGTAAATGGTAATTCTGATCAATTTAACATGAGTCAAAGGTCCTGTGGGATTGAAAACTTTCTTGAAGGGCTACTCAGAAAAGAAATGTTTGTTTTCAATTGCACAGGCTAATATGAAATTGCCTTTCTGGTTTGAAAGCAGAAAGTGGTGATGTGCAGTTGCCTGGGAACTGCCATCCATCCATCCATCCATCCATCCATCCATCCATCCATCCCACTGCCAGGGTGTTTGTGGAGAGTCAAAATGTTTATCAGGGAGGGTTTTTATATTTCCAATTTCACTGTAAGGTATATGTGCTTTTTAGGGAAATCTATCCCTGTGGGCTACATTCATTCACAATCACTGCACCCCAATTCCTTCCCTACTCCTGTACAAGGCTCCAGGTTGGATGTGAAACTCTTGGTAGGAAATTCCAAGTCTGTTTCAAAGGGGTAGGTGAGTGCAGGAAGGTGCACAGTGGGGACATAGGGCTTATTCTGTAGCTGGATGAATAAGCTCGATATTTAAATGTCTGAGGTGCAACAGTGAGAGAGAAAATAGAGTTAATACAAGTGTTGGCAATCCATTACTGTACTGAGGGCAGGAAATAAGCCCTGTTTTCTGCCATAAATTAATGTTCTGGAAGTCTGGGAGCCGTCCTTGGTGGGCACCAGGCTCTGCCTAATGCTTGAAAGGAGAGCTGTGTGAGAAACACTTGGGCTGTTGTGTCACAATCTGTGATTACATTTCAGGGGAGTGGAATTGTTTTTTGCCTGTTTCCTTTTGACATCACTGCTGGCAGCTGAGGGTCAGCAGTCTTTGCTAAAGAGATAATGGCAGGCTGATGGCAGTTCTCCTTGAGGAAATGCAGATTTTAGTCACTGATAATTAAAAATCACAGTTACTGTGTGATCTTGGATGTGGTTTGGAGCTTTTTTATTAAGTCAAAGACTTTTTTGAAGCATTTCACTGGAAAATGGAACTAGACGGAGAAACATGATGGTGCTTAAATAGTGGAGGGAGTGAAGCACAGGATTGTGGAACCTTTGGATGAAGTTCTGCTGTGTTGCAGTCACTCCTGTGGGCCCAGAATCTTGAGGGTAAATCATTCATTTAATGTATCTCAACATCAGATGTTCTGGTGTTTAAATATCTTGAATGGAAAGAGCATCATACACTTTTTCAGTCACCCCCTTCACTAAAGGCGTAAAAAAGAAAATCCATATAAACATACATCCTAGGATATTTCTTACACGTGCAGGAGAGAGATTTGAAGTAGAAACAAGGAAATGCTGAACTAGGATTGTTGAGCCTGTTTTCCTGCCAGGAGTGGGGTCCTTGAAGTAGGAATAACAATTAGGATTGCCAGGAGCAACAATTGACCTTTTAACACTTGGGGAGCTGTAGGCTGGCAGATCACAGGGGTGGTTCCAAAGCAGAGTTCCCAGCCTGTTCAACCCCATTTTGATGAAAAATGGAATGTCAGAGGGAGAGAGAAGTTTATCTTACTGCAAGGAACCGTTCACACAGTAATTGTCTTGATTTTGTTTTCACAGGGACATATGTTTCATGCTTAATAGTCACCTCCTTCCTTAAGTCTTTGCTTTCCACCGTAATTAAAGTATGAAAAATCAGTGTGAATGCAGTGAGGGAAACAGGTGGGGTTGGAATAAAACCTTGGCACAGTTGGCCACATGCAGAACATCCTTTAGAACATTAACAGAGGTGAAGAAGTGTGGCCAGTAAACCACAGGGAGAAGGGACAGAGGGATTTGGCTTTAATTTCATTTTTAGTGGGAAGAAGAAATGAATTTGAATGAGAAATTGATCATACACAGTTTGATCCTCTTGTAGGAATATTGCCATTGATTTCTGGAGGAATGGGATGTACCACCTTGCCCGCCTGTGACTGTGCTTTTTTCTCGGTACAGATTAATTCACTGAGATTCCAAAAAGCCCCAGCCCAAAGAAAACCCACCATAAATAAACAAACAAAATCTACTTCGCTGCATGGAGACTAAATTAACTTGTAAATCTCTGATACGATTGTTTTGGAGCCCTAGAAGCCAAGCAAAGGTTCTCCTTGGAATTTTGCTCCTCGGACAAACTCTGCACTGTTCAGTAGTGGCAATGGTTAAGTCATTTTCTAGAGATCACGTAGATACATGAGGCTGAAACTTTGTGATTTATTTTGAGCTCTGAGGAATATAATGTGAAAATATATTTAGGTTTTACTGGCTGGCCAGAGACTGCAGTCAGTTTAATGAGACACATCTAAATTTACCATGATAAAGTGCTGCTTCGTGCATGAAATAGTTGTTGTGGTGTGTGCTGGTGATTGATGATTTATTACCTTCAAAACTGTACAATCAACGTGCAGAATTAATTTTGAGTGGATTATTCATTGTTTTTACCCCCTGGAATCTTGTATGATTGATAAACATAATTTAAAAGGGAAAAACAAATGCAAAAATTAACTATGGGGGATTTTAAGGTTGTGCATTTTACAACAGCCCCCTTTTCCCCATGAGATGTTGTACAAACCCAATGTAGCATCAGTTTGTGCTGCAGAAGATGTTTATAGCTGACTTTATTCTGGTTCCTTGTCAAATTGCTGGCTTTGCTCTGTGAAGCTCTCAGGGGATTGAGCCAGTGAAGCTCTGGGGTGTGGGTCACCCCTCTGTGCGTGGTCCTCTGTTCCCTGCAGCAGTCCCGGGGCTGATCCCAGCTGACAGCCCCCAGCGTGGAGCCCAGGCACTGGGACTGCATCGTGGGGAGATGGCTACAGCGGGGCTTGCTCAGCCAGAGAGCTTTCAGCTCCCAGTCTTGGATTTACTTTCACCCTTTAACCTCTGGGGAGAAAAACCTGCTGAGGCAGAGGATTGGCACTGGAAAACTGAGAGGAGAATCCGTCCAGCAGAGGAGGGAGACAGGAGAGGTGTGTCAGGGGCAAGGAAGATGGTCAGATGCACTGCGGTTGCCTCTCTGAGCAGAAGAGCCCCATGGCACAGAGTTTTGGGGTTTGTTCTGGTGCAGACAAGCCTTGGGCTGACTCTGGCACTGTGGGCATTTGGAAATAGCTGTGCTGCTGCCCCAGGGGGTTCCTTGCACTGGAGCTGTGCACAAGTACCGTTTCCTCGCTGGCCTGTGCTGGAGGGCTCGTTGGGGCAGTCTGGGGCTGTAGCTGAGCTGCCCATGGGCACTGTGGGTGAGCAGCACGTCAGAGGTGTGCTGGAGCAAAGAGCAGCTCGGCCGGGCAGCACTGCCCTCCAGGGCTGTTCCCAGCTGCTGCTGGAGCCTTCGGTGTCAGCTGCACTTCCAGAATCCAGGAGTTAGGCACATAGGGTATGCGCTCTGGCGGTCTCTGTAACAGCTAAATGTTGGACTTGGGTGAAATTTTAGGTCCTTAAGCAGTTCTGGTCCTTGCCCTGAGGGCTGAGGTGAGCCAATGGCTTTGCTTTGTGAAGAGGTTGTTTCATAATCCTCCTTTAGACTCGGGCTCTCCTGCAGGTCTGGGGTGACACAAGGGCTCAGCAGTGTCCTAGCTGACAGGAGCAAAGACTCGGTGCTTCATATAATCCTTTTTTTATTTAAAAGGAAAGAAGCTGTACTTCTGCAAGCAAGGCTCTTTTCAGCATTTGAAAGCTGAGCAGGGTCGGTCTGGATCATTACCTGGATTTTTAACCTCTGGAAAGAACACAGGTGTGCTTGTGATGGAAAAACCATTATCTTTTGAGTCACTCATAAATACCACGAGGATAAAGGTTGAAATACTAAGCTGAGATTCTTTCTACTTGCTCTTTGAAATACCAAAGACTAAGAGCTTGAAAGTTTTTCCAAGAGTCTCTACAAACATTGGTGTGGAATTATCATTCACTTTTTGTCAGCAGCTGCTGTGCAGTGCTGCTGTGTGCTCCCAGCAAACCCAGTCCTGTGTCCCCATCTCCTTCGAGTGCTGAAGCTGGTTCATGTTCTCTTCTCTCATCACAGCACCTGTTTATTCTCTTTGTCACAGTCAGCTCTTGTCTTACATCATCTCTCTTCCCCTTGTCCCTGCTGCTCTTCAGTGTTATACTTTCAGAAGGCGAAGTAGATTTAATTATAAACAAAAATGCCTGCTGAGGGTGGGAATGGTGCAGGACTGTTCTGGGGAAAAACTCCCTTCCCTGACTTGTTTGCTCTCTTGGAAATTCTGTTTTCCTTATGCTTCCCTGCACACATTCAGAAACTTCTGTGCTGAAGAATTTTATAATTTATAAGCCAGTTTTTTGGCCTTGGTGAAGTAAATAAGTATCAGATGACTGCTCCTTGGACTTGGAGCTGCTCACAACCCATCTGTACATTACAGACACCAAACCCTGCAGTGCAACAATCCAGAGAATATTCTATTTGGTAAAAACTAATCATCATATTCTTTCTACATCTCCCTGTTTTGTTATCTGTCATCTTGGATTTATCAGAATGATCTGTGTTTGGATGTTCATCCCTACGTCTGGCCAGACTGTGACAAACAACTGTGGCTATGAAAGAGACATTTTCCTTAAAGGGCTGTTGGCACTCAGTCTTCACCCCTGGAAAAACTCTGAAAATGGCTGACATTGTGGGAGACATGGATTTGTTTTCAAGGACCAAGCTTTATGCTCAAGGTAGTTGTAGAAGAGTGATTTCAGATTATTGACATCTGGAATGTGAAGTCATCCAACTTCTGCTATGGAAAAATCTTTTTGTGTTGGAGAAATGTATCTCAGATCAAAACTATTTTTGTCTGCCTCAGCAGCCAAACCTCTGTGGGCTCTCTGTAGTTCTCTGACATGATCCTCATGTGGCTGGGCTGCTGTCGTGTGGTCCTGCCTGGGCAGCACAGAAGAAACCTGGCCAAACTGAGCCCTGTTTGCTGTTCTTCTGGATGAGGCCTCCCACATGCAGAGGTGTTCTGCCTTATCGTTCCAGGTGCTCGAGGCACAAACATTCAGCACTGCCCAGCCTTGGCTTTGCTGTTGATGGTAGAGTACATGTTACTGTTTTCTTCCAAAAATACTTCTTCAGTTTCTCTTCTGTCTCCACAGTGTGCTCCTCACTTTTCTGTCAACAGGAATAATAAATTTTTAATTATTATTATTATAAGTGATAGGGGGACATTAGCATAATTTCACAGAATCTCATTGTGAGTTTAAAATACCTTATGGGTGCTGACAGAAAAGACACCACAGCTTGTCGCTGTCCTTGAGACAGGAGCCTGTGGTCACTCTAGCAAAGTCTTGATGGGTGATGATCAAACTTCTCTTTTTCAGGAAGTGTGAGATGGGACAGATTGAACAGATGGCAGGCTGGGCTTCATTTTTATGTAAGAGATGCTGTGTGTTTCAGTGCTGGCAAAAGTGTCCCTTCCCTGGATATTTGGCAAACAAAAATGGTTCCTCAAGGTAGGAAAAGGGGAAAAGCAGTCTTTGGCTAAGAACAGCATATCAATCAAAAATGCTGCTTTTTTGAATGTAATTGATTAGTAAAATTAAAACTTCTAAAAAGCTAAGTGTTGTCAGCCAGCAAGGAATGAGAGATGATCTTGAAACAGGATAAAACTTTGGGATAGAAAACACTGAAGGATTCATAGCCTGGTTTAGATGCCTTTAAAAGCAGGGAAATGAGATTGACTGTCCTTCCTAAAGCCACAGGTATCATTCCAGCTTCTGGTTTTGGAAATTCAGATGGCTTGAGCTTTGTGATCTTGATTAAATCTTGACAAAGTTCTCTCTCTCTCTCTGATCCACTTGCAGAAGCTTTATCCTTGTGTCCCAAGGCAGAATTTGGATTTGATGCCTCCCTGAGGATATATTGCACTTGGCAGTATGTGCCCCCTTTGCCCTGTATGCTTCAATTTAGCTTTTTCTGGTTGAAAGAGAAAGGAATGGCAAAAACATAGTAAAGAAAGAATGAATGTCTTATATTGGAAACCCAGAACAAATTTGGGCCATCTCCATGAATAGTTGTAGTACCTCTGACCTGCTGTAGTGGAAGTTTTTGTTTTAATCCGGAGGGAGCAGAAATGAAGCTCTTGTACATGAGTGAAATGAAAATCCCCAAATATTTGCCCATCTAATGAGTAAGGCAACTGGTTTAATGGGATTGTCTTGGGGTTTTTTTGTTTGGTTTTGGTTTTTTAATAATCTTTTCCTTAGAGAAAGCAAACTGAAATCCTTCCCCCCAACTGAGGTTTCGCAGGTGGGCAGTGTCAGCAGGAATGAGGGAAGTCTGAAGGACAGAAGGATAAGGAAAAAGGGCACTGTATGGTTTATAGGCAGTATTCCTTACCCTTAATGCAATGAGTGCTTAAAACAATAAGCAGCTTTGGTGTCAAGTTTTGAAGATGTTGTGCGAGAGCCAAGAAAAGGGGAGAAAGTCAGGAAGCCCTGGGATGTGCTGCGGGTGTTTTTGTCCAGAAAACACATAAATAGTAACTGTTTCAAAGGGAAGATAGAGGTTGGGAACAGCAGAGCTCTGGATTCCCAGCAGAGCTGCTCGGAGTTGTGTCAGGGGATGGATCAGAGGGAATGGCCGGGAATATGCTGCAGTGCAAGTACTCTGGGTGCTGACACTTTTCACTTGCCTAGGCAGCATCTTGATGAAATCAAGGGAGACTGAACACGTTTAGTTTTGAGGTGGAAAGGAAATAATAATAATAATGCTTTTCTTGAGGCTGGTTCTTTTCTCCACTTCTTCACTTCTTTCCTCAGTCAGAGGTGAGTCTGACTGCAGGAGCTGGTTTAATCTGATTTAGTAACAGCTGGAATACAGAGATTTTTTGTTTAGCTATTTATGCATCGTAATACATCTTGTTCCTTTCACTTTCTTTCTTTTTTCTCCCCAAAAGAGTTTTAACAACTGCAAAGACACTGTAACGAGGAGGGAAGAAAAGGACTCCTGACCACAGGCCTGTGGAAATTCAATCCCTCCTTTCTTTTTCCTTCTCTCTTACTAGAGAAGGACCTTGTGAACGTGACTCATGCAGCCAGCCCCCTGCAGCCACAGGGAATGGGAAAGGGTTTGTGTGGGTGTTCCAAATCACCAGATAAAAGTGTAAAATTGGAAGGGACGACATGCCAAACCCTTAACTGATTTAAGGTGGCATAATGCAAAGGACTTCTGACTGATGGAGAATTTGACTTGCAGATCTTCAAGGCATTTCATGCATGACATCAAATAATGACAGCTCTTCTGAAAGCTGCAAAGATTTGGATAGTGGCCACCCCAGTGATGCAGAAGTTTTTCTTTTACATCTTCCTTCCATACCCTGACTTTACTGCTTTATGAAATTTTACCTGGTATGCTCAGCCAGTGTATTTCATGTAATTCATGATACGGGTTTGGCTAAAGCTGTGCTGTACACAGTGGATCCGGTTGCCAGGTGCAGCAGACCTTCCAAAATAAGATGAATTAAACTGTGCAGGGAGTTTTCTGGGTCTGGCCATTCAGCTTTGGGGTTCCAAGTGAAAGAATTCAAGCTCTATACCATATTTCATGGGTTCTTTTATTAAGAAGTAAACAGCTCAGCTGGGATCCCTTAGCCTGATGTGAAATTCCAGCTTGATGGTTTTCTGATAAATAGTCTGTCTCCTGGCCTTTGCTGAAGCTTTAGGAAGAAATGCAAGGTGCATGTAAAACTGCAAGCAGAATAAGCTGTATTTCACTTTTATAGGGATTTTTATCAGCCGTTATTTTTATTGTGCTCATACATTAACACCACTAATTTTCACTTTTGTTCCTTAAAGGCTTAAAACTAAAGCTTATTAAAAGACAATAGGTTTGTCAGTGTTTTCTGGGAAGGTAAAGGAAAAATCTCATTAAGAGGCACCAGTTAAAACAGAATATCCATCATTTTGCAGCCGGTGGGCTGGGTGTGTTGCCTGTATCCCAGCCTCTCTCTCAGCTGCACCTTGGACTCTGTGGGGGTCTGGGTGGGCAGAGCAGTTTTGTGTTAGGCTCAAACAGGTGAGGGTGTGGTGCAGGTGACACAGTGGGGTTAAACACCTCTGACTAACAGGAGCATCAGTATTGCTGTGCATTTGATTTGCACCTGAAAATGTCTTACAGGTACGTGGGCTTGTATAAACCCTGACTGAGGTGGTCTTTCTTTTGATTTTGGAACGATTTCATTAAAGAAAAGGAAGCAAATACCTTCGTATCTATGCAGACTAAATCTCCTTTCCTCTAATTTCGTAATCGTGCACTTTGCAGGAGCAGCTCCCCCCGCCCTGTTCCCTGGGCTCTCCAGGGAAATAAATACCTGTAAATTCACCCAGAAAGTGCTTTGTGCTGTCAGCGAAGCAGTGACTTTGCAGGGGAGCGGGAGCTGCTGGTCCCTTGCTGCTGTGCGCTCCTGCTGTTGGGGAAGCACAGGCGTTTCAGCTGGGGAGGAATCCTGCTGCTCACCTGGAGTCTGCCTCAGAAAACCGAGGATTTATAGCACCTGCACCCGTGGAAAGCGCTGCTGTTGTATTTGGGAAGCTTTAGTTCTGTATTGAACTCTGTTACCCCGGTGAAAACCCTCACAGTCTGCTGTGAATTTTCCTTAGTTTGCTCTAAGCTCACGCCACGTGTCACTTCTTTCTGCCTCTAGACAACTGCTGCCATATGTCTGTAGATTCCAAAACAAGAGTGAAAGAACTTTCAGGCAAATGATGAGATTAAACTGACACAGTGCAGGACTGGAGCTGAAAATGTTAGACTGCTGTTGTGCCTTCAAATGTCCTTTTACCAGCTAAAAAATCCTGCCTTTAAATAAATGGTTGGGATGTGAAAAGAGAGTGACGTTTAAAAGTGAACAAAGGGAACATCCACAGAATTCACAACTAGGTGTGAGTGACATCAGGAACAAATCCCAGTTAAAGCAGTGATTGACCAGAGGTCTTCCCCAGAGGAGGTCTCAAATATTTGTCCTCCTGTCACTTTTTTAGCAAAAGATTCAAATGTCTCTGGGAGTAAAACCACATGGATGGTGTTTGCTTAAGGAGTGAGTCATGGCTGGGGAAACAAACTTATTCAAGATCCACCCCACAGCAAAACAAACTTATTCGGGATCAGCTTACTTGAATATCATAAATTAGTCCAATTCCACTAGAATTTGATATCAAGTAATTGTATTTTATTAACCTAAATACACACATGTCTGTTTTGTATAAGCTTCATTATTAATAATAAGTGAAGCCCTGGTTGTCTCTTCCTTGGAGACAAAAAATTAGTTGGTGAGGTACAACTGGAAAAGACTTTAATCTCTGAGGGGAGGCAGGGGGAAAAGTGAAAATACATAAACAATGAGTAACTGCAAAAGACAGATTGAAACTTTGCTTGTAGAAAATGTGGGAGATGCTCTATGAAATGCAATAGCAGGAAATTCAAATGCAATAAAAGAACTGAAGATGGTGTTTGAACATATCAATAAAATTGGACAATTAGAAGCAATTCTGATAGAAAAAGGACTGAAATGTGGGTATTAGGAACTCATGACTGACAGACCACTCTGGCAGCAGCTCAGCGTGCCAACTCCGGGGTGCTGCAGCACCGACTTGAGTTGTCCCCTTAAAGGCTCCCTTCACCCTTTATACTGAAGCTTCGTGTCTGCTCAAGCCCTGCCCCATCAATTGTTGGTTTTACTGCCCTTGCACTGCTCGGGTGCAGAGCTGCTGCTTTGAGGGATCCCTCAGTGCAGAGCCTGCCTGCCTTTGCAGTGTGTACACGTTGTGTGCGTGCTTTGACTCGCACTCAGGGGAGCTCGCCCTGAGGGTGCTGTGATTTTAAACACTGTGCCTTATTTTAGTGCAGTGGATGGCTATAATTAAGGGAATTTGCAAGTAGAAATCTGTTTAGGCTAGACGTGCAGACATAACACCACCCAGATTGCGTTCTAAAGATACACATAAACCTCTCTGAGAAAATGTGGCTGAGCAGTCAGGGAAGAGTTTGAATAGATGTAAAGCATGGAACAAGTGTCTGTGAATGAGTGCAAAGGTATTACTTCCTACAAATGCACCAGGATCAAAGAGAAGAAGCCACAGGACCATGAGGAAGAGGTGCCTTGTTGCAACCCCATTTAATATTATACTTACTTGTCTTCCACTCCCCTACCTGCTTACCAGCCTTAATTTATTTTGTCAAAGTGGATAGACCGAAATGAGAAATTAAATTAAAAGGGAATAAGTAAATGATTTTGCCTTGCAGTTTCCTGCAGGATATGGATTTGGGTCATTTAAAGGGATTTAAACCCTTGACTAGAAGCAGGTGGAAGGTTGGTGTTGGCTTATGTCTGTCGTTTTGCTGGAAGCGTAATAAACCCCAGGAACAGGCGACAATGTTATTGCTCTCAGGTTGATAAAGTCTGCGTGGGAAGTGCTGCTCAATTCTTTTACATTACACAACTGCCAAATTATAAGCAAACTCTGTGCAACACAAGAAGTTCTTATGAATTTTCTCTCTTTCACTTTGCCATGTTCAATATCCTGCCCTTTATTAAACCACCTGAGGGATGGACAGTGAGAATCAAGAAACCTCTTGCTGTTTCCAGGAGCCTCCTCCATCTCTCAGTTATTGGACTCCTTGTTTTTACTGAAACTGGTGTCTGTCATGTAGAAATGGTGTCATGCTGTCACACACACACACCTGCAGGGAGGGGAGATGAGGTGAGGTGGGGGGTGTGCAGTGCGGGCCCTTTGGTGTCTTCTGAGGCGTATGAAAATCTGAAAATCATCTCTGAAGCGCTGGAAACTTTCCTGCTTTCTGCCTCTTTCTCAGGGATGTGGGATAAATCCCGTCCTGAGACCTCACCGCGGAGTGAAGCGAGGAGCAGTGCTTTGGAACGGATTCTAGGTCACGGGGGTTTTTTAATTTTATTTTATTTTACTTCTTAAGATACAAATTTAGAAACTCATTAAAGCTTTGTCCTTATGGATTAGACATACTTAAAACAACGGCAGGATTTTCTCTGAAGTATATGATGGAATTTGTTGACAAGATTAAGGACAGGCGAACGGTGTCACCCAAAGCCCACAGGAGTTACTGGGGAGTTCGCTGATAAAGGGTTTGGACGTGGCCTCCAGAATTTTGCAGGTGGGGGGAAAAACCGGTGGCAGGTTATTTTACTTCTTGGATAAGGAATAATTCATTGCTGCTTCCTAATAGAAACCATGGGTGTTGATTTTCCGTGGATTTATGTGTGGTGTTTTACAAGAGTAATTTTTACAAACGGTTTCTGTTGGCAGATGTAAGCAGTCTCCTTCTGCACTGCCTGTACGACTGCCATTAAGCAAATGGTTGTCATTAGCAGGTACTTTCTTAAGCTTAATTTTGTTTAAGCATTTTTTAAAAATCTAAATGTCTGTAGAATTGCAAAATGGGGGAAAAAATCGATATCTAGCTCAGATTGCTGAGAGATCTTTGGGAAAATTGGTTTATAAAGCATCTTAAAAAGATGGACACAGCTGTACAGTGTTGACTATGTAATTCTAAATATAATTCTAAATCCTATTAATTCTAAATACAATTTCATGAAAAGCAAAGGAAGCTCAGGGAGAAATCTGACTGCATGGGATATATGGATCTCTTAAATACATAGACATTCTGCATAGAACTTACCTGCCCTGAATTTTTAATTCTGTGATAGATCTCTCCTCAGCAGTTTTTTTTTTCAGAACAACGTCTTAGCCAAGGGAATGTGAAAATTACAATCTCAAAGTTCTATTTCTGGAGGTTTCTACCTCAACATTGAACCACTTATTCTGAGGGGAGATGAGCTGTGGGAGGTCTCTGGTGTCCTGGCAGGGAGGTTTGGCCATTCCCTTACCTGCAGTCTGGGGTGTGGGATTTGTCTCCGAACACCTGAGTCAGCAGGTGCCTCCCTGCACTGTCAGCACCCCGGTTTATTATGGGATACCTTCGCAGGAGTTACCTTAGTGACAATTCTTTGTCAGAGTGCTGGAGCTGCTACATTTGCCCTGGGGAGAAGGAGCTCCTGTCTGACCGTGGGAATTGCAGCTGCTGCTGGCAGCTCTTGTAAGGGCTGACAGGGATTTTTGTTGACCCAGATGTTTTGGGATCTGTCTCCTTGGGTGTACCGAAACATCTGGGCACTGGGAATGATGGGCTAATGACTGGATGTGAGATACTGTTGAAATAAACTGGGATTTCTTGAAGATATGGGCTTTGTCCCCGTTGAAACCTTTTCCTCTTGACACCAGCTCTGAATGTGTGTTCAGCTACTGCTGTAAACACACGGCAGACCTTTCTGTGACAGTAAAAATGACTTCCTGCAAGTGCTTTACTGCACTTTCTGTTAAGGGTTTTAAAACATCTATGTGGTGCTGTTTTCATGGAACTTATTGTTTATTTAAGGTATCTATTAATATCTGCTGAAATATTCATATAATTTAAATTTTACGTGCTACTGCCACAAGACAGAGATACTTCTTCCATGAGAAACATTGTACTGCTATGTATTATACTTGGAGGCGAGGTTAAGACTCAGTCATTCTGTGTTATATCTGGATTTAAGAAACAGAAGAGTCATGGATTTAAGAAACAGAGGAGTCATGGATCTCAACTCTCTCTCTTGCTCCTTTTGGCTTTCACGTCTGTTATGGCTTTGATGTGAAATACCTGCAAACTGCAAATTTTGGCTTGATGTAAGCTTAAGGAATTGTTTGAGCATTTTCTGTTTTTATAGGCTCATTTTGTTTCAGTGAGGTTTTGCATCTCTATGCAATTAGGAGTTTTTAAAAGTCTTGAGTCTTTGTCTGACTCTTCTGAAATCAAGGGGAGATTTTTCTTCATGGCTTTAATGGGAACAAAGCTGGCATGTGGTGGCCTTTGAAAATCAGACCTATAACTTCACAACAAATCACTCTCAGCATTTGCAGTGGCTGTCAGCATTTGCAGTGGATGTCAGCATTTGCAGTGGCTGTCAGCATTTGCAGTGGATGTCAGCATTTGCAGTGGATGTCAGCATTTGCAGTGGCTGTCAGCATTTGCAGTGGATGTCAGCATTTGCAGTGGCTGTCAGCATTTGCAGTGGCTGTCAGCATTTGCAGTGGATGTCAGCATTTGCAGTGGCTGTCAGCATTTGCAGTGGCTGTCAGCATTTGCAGTGGATGTCAGCATTTGCAGTGGCTGTCAGCATTTGCAGTGGCTGTCAGCATTTGCAGTGGATGTCAGCATTTGCAGTGGCTGTCAGCATTTGCAGTGGCTGTCAGCATTTGCAGTGGATGTCAGCATTTGCAGTGGCTGTCAGCATTTGCAGTGGCTGTCAGCATTTGCAGTGGATGTCAGCATTTGCAGTGGCTGTCAGCATTTGCAGTGGCTGTCAGCATTTGCAGTGGATGTCAGCATTTGCAGTGGCTGTCAGCATTTGCAGTGGCTGTCAGCATTTGCAGTGGATGTCAGCATTTGCAGTGGCTGTCAGCATTTGCAGTGGCTGTCAGCATTTGCAGTGGATGTCAGCATTTGCAGTGGCTGTCAGCATTTGCAGTGGCTGTCAGCATTTGCAGTGGCTATAAACAGCATTTACCCAGTAAATATCCCCATTAGCCTGATCCTTACAGGAGCAGAAGGGTTGCTGCTAGCCAGGTTTGGGCTGTGCAGGTGTGGCTGGATGCAGGGGCTCCTCCCCAGGCCGGGTGTCCCGGCAGTGCAGTCACTGTGTGCTGCAGGATGTGAACACGCTGCAGGAGGGAAGGAGCAGCCGAGAGCTCTGTGTTTTACACACCAGAGCCCAGCAGCGGTGCCCATGCTCACTGATGCTGTTTCCCAGCAGCTCCCGTGTTTGCTGGTGCCAATGACAGCGTGTGTTCAGTTCTTGGGAACATCTCTTGTCCCTTCAGCGAGGCTGTGCTTCTTGACTCGAGCCAGAGCTCCCTTTTTAGTGCCCGGAGCAGTTATTAATGCAGCAGTTGTACGAAAATGCAAATAACTGTTCCTATTTTGTACAGTATCTCGGTACCTTGGAGTGAAAATCAGATTGTTGTGCTTTCCCTGAGCTGAAGTGGGAGGAACTACAGAGACAAGCAGTGGCTGAGCAGCAGCAGGGCTGCCCTGTGACGTTGTCCTGTGCTGGTGGATTCTTCTCAGCATTCTCTGTAGCCAGGGAGCCCCAGTCAGTGCTTTTAAAGAGCACAGTTTGGATGTGGCCCCTGAGTTCCACCCAAATCCTGCTAGAGGGCCAAAATCCGTTTCAAATCTGACTTGAAGCCAGAGGCGCCTGTGGGCAGCAGAGCTGCCAAGGTGGGCACTGGCACTGCCTCGTCAGAGCCATCCAAGGGCGGATGTGTCAGGTGCAGCCCCTGGGGAAGAGCTGTGGCTCCACTGTGCTCCAGTGTGCTGGGGACCCAGGGGCTGTGGGTGTGACCTTGGGGCAGCTGGGACCAAATGTCCCCAGGACAGCACAGCCAGGGTGGTGTTGGGGCAGCTGTGACCAAATGCCCCATGGACAGCACATTGAGGATGGTGTTGGGGCAGCTGTGACCAAATGCCCCATGGACAGCACATCCAGGGTGGTGTTGGGGCAGCTGTGACCAAATGCCCCCTGGACAGCACATCCAGGGTGGTGTTGGGGCAGCTGTGACCAAATGCCCCATGGACAGCACATCCAGGGTGGTGTTGGGGCAGCTGTGACCAAATGCCCCATGGACAGCACATCCAGGGTGGTGTTGGGGCAGCTGTGACCAAATGCCCCATGGACAGCACATCCAGGGTGGTGTTGGGGCAGCTGTGACCAAATGCCCCATGGACAGCACATCCAGGGTGGTGTTGGGGCAGCTGTGACCAAATGCCCCATGGACAGCACATCCAGGGTGGTGTTGGGGCAGCTGTGACCAAATGCCCCATGGACAGCACATCCAGGGTGGTGTTGGGGCAGCTGTGACCAAATGCCCCATGGACAGCACATCCAGGGTGGTGTTGGGGCAGCTGTGACCAAATGCCCCATGGACAGCACATCCAGGGTGGTGTTGGGGCAGCTGTGACCAAATGCCCCATGGACAGCACATCCAGGGTGGTGTTGGGGCAGCTGTGACCAAATGCCCCATGGACAGCACATCCAGGGTGGTGTTGGGGCAGCTGTGACCAAATGTCCCCTGGACAGCACATCCAGGGTGGTGTTGGGGCAGCTGTGACCAAATGCCCCCCCGGACAGCACATCCAGGGTGGTGTTGGGGCAGCTGTGACCAAATGTCCCCTGGACAGCACATCCAGGGTGGTGTTGGGGCAGCTGCCCAGCATTCTGGGCACTGACTTCACAGCTCCTGTGATGTAAAGCAGCAGTTTTGTGTTGGCTTTTGGTTTTTCTAAATAGGAAGCTAGAAAGCTTTTATGATATTGGCACGTGAGCCAGAGAGAAAATAAAGAACACAAAGCTTTTCCTGCATTTTTAGGGAAAATTGCTTCCCTTCACACCTGCTTGCATTGACTAATTCAAGTAAATAAATCAGGACCAAATTTTCTCTCATCCCCTGCATATTAATCATCCATAGAGCTTTCCATCATGTCTCTTTAGGATGGGGACATTGCTTGAACTGGTTTATTACAGAAAATACATGTCACGGTCATTCATATCATAATGCTCATTACATTAATGACTCTATCAGAATTAGAAGCCTTTAAAAGAAATTCCGCAAGTACTCGCTTCCCCTGGAGCTAAATGAGTGAGTGAATAATCTCTGAAACGAACTGAGTAATTAGACATTTTCTCTCTGGAGGTGGGAGGGAATCCAGGAATGAACATGGGCAATTCCCATTTTGAAAGGAGCATTTGGAAGGGTTACAATTTGTTCCTGTAACAAAACAGGCCAGTTAGGAACCAATACGTGGGGACAATTGCTGAAAATAGCCGTGGAAAGAAACAACTCTTGAGTCCCTGCCTGGCTGCAAAGGGGGCAACAAAAAAAAAAAAAGGCAACAGTCAGAATGCCAAAAGTACCAGTGACAGGTCAGACGGATAACAAAGTGACAGGGCATGTTATGGCCAAGGACAGCCCCTTCTCGTGCTGGATTAATTAGCATTCAGGATGTTTCTGTGTGAATTTTAACCCCTTGAGAAAGGCCCTAAGTGGCACACTTGAAGATGGACTTTTTTCACTCCTTTGACACTTGTCCCCCGACCTTTCTTTGCAACAGGATATGACTTCATTGGAATTTTATTTCTGTGGGGCTTTTCATTATTTAAAAATTTTGTTTTGCTTAAATAAATCTTAATCTGAAATCTTCATTTGTATTGCCTTGACCTGACTGCCTTTTTCAAAGCATATTTCCCTTCTGTGGGTTCTCCAGCTGCAAAAATATACTGTGTGAATGTCTGCCCCAGGGTCAAAGTGATGCTTCTGAGTGTGAAGTCTAACAATGTGCATATTTATCCAGCTGATAAACATGTCAGATGTGAGACATGTGTTTGACAGGCAAAGAGGGGCAAAATTGTGAGGGCATGGAGGCAGACGTCCACTCTTACTGCTTTCCTTGGGCTTTCAGGTGTTTTTGTTGGCACATCTGTAAGTGTTCAAGGTAATAGTGATAGGAAGATGTAAGGAAGTGGCAGGACAAGGAAGATATTTATTTTTTAATTCCCAGTCTCAGAAACTGCCAGGCAATAAGAGTAGTGAGAATGGGATAAAATCTGAAGAGAGAATTTCAATAACCCCAGAGTAAAAACTGCAGAAGGACTTGGGAGTTTGCTAATTGATTGTCTTCATGAAGAGAGAAATCATGTTTAAAATTGTCCATGCATCATTTGTTCTAATGTAATAGGCAAAAACTATATAGAAGTAATTTTATTGGGGGGCAAAAAGTAATTAACCTGTCCTGTAACAGTGAAACAGATTTTTTTTCTAGAGAGGATTCTGCTGGGGACAGCAATCCTACCTTTGATTATGTGCTATTGCATTATAAAAACTGCAATTCAGTCATACTCATCTTTCCTTCAACAGATTTTCAATTTAGTGTTTTATGAGCTAACTGAGCTTAAACTTGGTATGAGGATCCTTAAAGGTGACATTTGAAATAAACATAATTTTTCTGCAGTCCTTTCATAGAGGAGCTTTAACAAATGGATTACAGATGTGAAATAATCTCACAGTCAAGAAATACGACTTGTAAAACTTCGGTGTTTTGAGTAACAACGTTCTTAATTTCTCTTTTGCTTGATTAACTTTTATATTGTGGTTCACAGGGCCGGGAGGAATTAATTATAGTGTGAAGTGACTCGCTGTGCCCTGGGAAACTGAGCTCTGGGTAAGAAGGGTTTAAGGTCTCTTGAAGCGTGGAGCAGCAGGTGAGAGGCAATTCCTGGTAAAGCATGGGAGCTCCCCAGTTAGCAGGTGAAGGCTGGTGTTTGGGAAATGTCTTTCAGCAGGGATGAACAGATCCCAGTCCAACTCCATCAGGAAGGACATTGTCCTGGCCCAGCTGCCCTAGCCCCGCGCTGGGGCTGCAGCTCGCACTGAACCTCGGTGTTTGCAGCTGCTGGGCGTGAGGGAGGGGCTGCCTTTGCCCCTCGTTGTGGTCCCTGCTCTGGGCATTTAAACGAGCAGCTAAGGGAGCTGTGCACAGGGGAGCCAGCCTGCCCCGGCCTTGGTGAGCAGCAGGGTTTGCAGCAGCCCGGCACAGGGAGCAGCAGGGCTTGCAGCAGCCCGGCACAGGGAGCAGCGCGTGCGGTGAGCCGTGCCCAGCGGCTCCAACGAGCGAGTGTGGCACTGTACGTACTGAACACAACAGCCAGATATATACAGATATATAAATACCCTGTTTATCCACCTGCCCCTGCCCGGGGCTGCAGAGCAGGTCCCACCCTGTGCCGTTCACCTGCTCCCTCCTCGTGCTCACGGAGCAGCCGCGCTCGGCTCGGCCCCGGCTCCTGGTGCCCCCAAATCCATCATCTGCGAGGATTTATGAGCCATTTTATTGCCCTGTGCAGGGGGAAGTGCTCAGTGGCACTACACCCTGCCAGGGGTGGCCAGGCAGCCGGTCACACAGATACACATCAGCCACGGGAAGTGGAATTTAAACTGCCTTTTAATTTGTGCTGAGACGTGAACTGGGAATTACCAACCAGCAGCGTTTAATGAAATACGCCGTCCTTAATAGACTGGGAGGGGGTGCTTAACATGTAGGGCAAAGTAAGTGGTGTAGCTGATTGGATTAGTGGCAAATTTAATCTAGGGGATGACACTGCTGATTCAACAGTCTACTTTTTTTTAGGATCAAAGTGACTTTGGCCTGACATGTGATCTGCTCTGTGCACTAAATGAACTGCAGGCTGGATGGGTTTGATTTGTTATTTCAATGGGGAAAGGAATTTAATTTCAGAAGTTGCAATGTACAGAATGGGAAATTATCTTTTTACAGCATGGGAAAGCTTTTCCGTGATGCAAAATTTCCTCGGATATGCTCCCCAAGCAGCAAATAATAACTCACAAAGACATTTCCCTAGAATATCAGCACTTACTACAGAATTTGTGAAAACTTGTGGTTTCCATTATATTTTTCAAGCCTGAATTCAAAGGACAAATATCCTTTTTCCTGTAAAGAGGTTTATCTGACTCAGCAGATTTGATTGAATGTTCTTAGAAGAGGAAGATGAAAGACCATTTAAATAGGTTAAGCATGGGCTAAATTTTAGTGGGAAAAACATCTTGAGACTTCAGAAGCACTTTGAAAATTGATACTCAAATGACAAGTGTCCTGCAGTAGTCCTAGGTCAGTGTGTTAAGCATTGAACAGTGGAGCATTTCTGATTAAAGACTAGGAAACTGATTTGGATCTTAGTCATATGTGGCTATGATGGGATGTCCTGTTCCTAGGAAATCCCTGGGAGACAGGAGGGTCTGAACACCTGGGAATTATGAACTGAGGCAGCCATTGTTGCAAGGAAAGAGCTTTCAACAAAAACATTTTCAGTTTAATGTGTTTATTTTGCGGTTCTGAAAGGTGCTTTGTTGCTCCAACTCAGGCTATTCTGTGATTCTGTGAAAGAAGCTGTTTGGAGGCCCCAGCAGTGGATGGTATTTGGGCTTTGACAAGAACAAGGAGAGCAAAGTAGGAATTGACTTTACACAGTGAATGTTGCTGAAACAAAATTGGCCATTGCCAGCATTTACTGTGCCCAGTGGCAAAAGTTTGATGCTCAAGGGATTGTAGACTTTGGATGTAATGGATGGCAAGGAAAAACCACAACTTCTTTACAGGGAATTCTTTACAGCCACGTAAGAAACACTGCGTTTATGTTAAGAACGAGGCAGTAAAGATAAGCTTTTCTTGAAATAAGTTAGAAAACTTATTTCATTGTTACTCACTTCCTCTGATTTTACTTTCCCAAACAGGTCTGCATTCCTCTGACTTCCCCAAGAAGAGATTTGTCTCACTTGTTAGTTCAAACGGAGGTCAGGCTTCCTTTCTTTGACTCTGCCACCCTGTCTTTCTCTTTGCCTTCCAAAAGCTTCAAATCCAGGTGTGAGTCTACCCCATAATCTTTCTCTTACTAAAAGTTCCAGCCCTTTAGAGATCTGACCCTTCAATCTCAAATTCTAAAACAGTGCAGTAACTTGGATGCTCATGTAGAAGGATTTTTGTCAAAATATCAAATGTCCTCAGGAAAGACAGTAATCAGCAAGCAAATCTGGAAGTTGACACAAGGCTCAATGGCTTTCAAATAAAGGTCCCCATGTTTAGGTGGAAATGATAAATGTTTCATTAAACTGTTGGCCAGGCAGCCCTCAGTCCTTTTTCGTTAGGGACTCCACCAAAAAGGGCTGCCAAAGTCACACACCTGGCTGAGCCTGGTTTGGTACTGTAGCTTTTCCTTTCTCTGGTGATGGGCAGCGTCTCTCGGAGTCAGGGTTCCTGGGAATGTCGGTGTAACTCTTCATGGCATCCTTGAATCGTTGACTAAAGGAAGGACTTGACTAAAGCCAGGAAACACCCATGGCCTTCTAACAAGCCCCTCTTGTCACCAGGTGTGTCCTGCAAGGGGAGCACTTTCCTTGCTGTCCTGTCCGGTGTAAATTGTCCCTGGGTGCTGACTGTGGAGCCAGGCCCTGGTCACCATAGAACAAATGCTCTCAGCAAAACTCAGCCAGCTGTGTCAGCTGCCTCTGCAAGCATTCCCGTACCAAAACGTGAAAATGAAACCTAGGAATATTGTCTTTGAACAAACAGGTGTGGGAGCAGGAGCAGACTGAGGTGGGAAAACTCACTACTGCTTCCCAGCCTGGGATGTGGGCTAGAGATGTGTTCAATGGCTCCTTCTGCCTTCTGCCTGTTTGTAACAGTGGGACAAAAAAAGGAACAGACACAAGCCCCAAAACAACCCACAGCCCAGCAAACAGAGCAGTTCCCATTCCCACTCTACTTCTGCCCCAGTGCTTTGGTTGAGTAAGACACTGTTTGGCTGATGAGGAATGATGGGGTTTGCCGCTCCACTGGGAGAATTCAGTTCCCACCAGGACTGGGACCTGGGTGCCGAGAAAGGGTGATTTCAGCTGTCCCAGAAAGTGCTGTTTCCCTTGGGAAGGGCAGGCTGGGTAGGGAAGTGTGGAGCTCTCGGTGGCTGCTCTGCCAGAGGAGCTGCTGCCGCCGTTGTTGTTCAAGGAACCTCCTTGAACGTGTTTATGCTACAGGAAAAGCGAGCTTATAATTTTCCTGAGCTCCTGGCAGCCTTCCAGGAAGGCATTGTTTTGTGTCTCAACTCTTTTCTGGGACCGGTGTGTTGTAATCACCGCTCCTGGAGGAATGGGAGGAGAGGAGATTGCTTTCAGTTCTGTGTTTGGAGATTTTCTGTTAGTCTTCCTTAGGTCTGGAGGCTGCTGTGGGGCTTGGAGCTGAGGGCAGTTCTCTGTGCCCTGGGTGAGGCCAGCATTGCTTGTTGCCATCTAGGAAATGCCAGGGGGCTGCTTGGGGTCATCTTTTATGTAAGATTTGGGGGTGTTGTTACTAGCTGTAGTGTGACAAATCTGGGTGCCACAGTGGCAATTCCATGCCCAGCAGAGCAGGTGGATGCAGGAAACATTCTGGGATGTTCTGTGGTTTTCCAGCTGGGGCGGATGGGTTTCCTTCTTGTGCTCAGTGTGCTGTAAACAAAATCACAGAGTGTGATTGATACAGGTTTTCTCCTGCTGTTTCCAGAGGTGGACGTGAAAGAAGGGTTGTCCTGAGGAATGGCAGGAAACAGTGCAGATGGATTGGAACTGCTTGTCAGGCTCACAAAACCCATGAAATATATAACCCTCCTGCAATAATTTATTGGTACAGATTTTATGTTCATGTCCTAAGTCACATGAAATACCTCGTTCGTAAATTTAATTTTAGTCCAATTGTTTCTGCCAAGATTTTCTTTACAGGAAAAAGCCCACAGACTTCTTTCAACCATATCCACTTCCAGCAGCGAAAAGGAAACCAGGCATTCCTGGAATTATTATCAAAATTCCTTTGTCTCTGCAGGGCAGGAAGCCAGACTGCTTTGTTTTAATAGCATTTTTCTAGCCTTAAACCTCCAAGGCTGTCTATATGTCTCAATTTTCTCCAGAAATTTTGGGATGCTGTCTGCATTTTGTTCCAGCAGCTGCCCTGACAGCTCATTTATACACTGATTTTACCTTCCTTGCTCACAGCACTACGGTGTCTGAGCTCATCCCTCTGTGATAACATAGTAGGTAGGCTGCTTTGCTTGTGTCTCTAACATGACTTGCTGTGGTCATACATATGTAATATAATGGGATTTGTTTTACTTGGAGTTTTCTTGCGGTTTGTAGTTACAGTCACATCTGTATTTTATGCCCAGAACCCCGTGAATAATTCTGTCCTTTTATCTTCATTCTAGAAAGTCTCAGGAGATTCAGCCTTACTTTGCAGCTGCCGGTAGAGAAAAATGACAGTATTTTTTATTTTTCTAGAATTTGTTATATTTTACAATATTTTAGTTTCATTAGTAGTATTAATCAGACCTTTTAAGTGGGACTGTACTCCACCACCTGCTTGAGAAATGCTCACCTGTCTCTTCTGTCTTTTTGCCTGTTGAAGGGCCAATTTTTCTTCCTGGTGACCCTATGAAAGAAGCTTCCAGAGTGGCCAGAACGAAATCCTGGTGATGTGAGGACAGGTAGTTCCTGAGGAACCCTCCCCTCACGTGCATGTGTCCACACAAACTCATGCACTTGGTTTTTGAGCCTGACTCATGTCTCAGCATGTGTTGTGTGGCCCAGGAGGGGCAGGAAGGGCCCCGGGGAGCTCGTGGGGCCGGGGGCAGAGGATCAGTCATGGATTGCTCCTCGTGAACCTCGGTGGGAAGGACACCACAGCTTCCAGCAGCCTGTGGGGCCAAAAGCCCTGCGCAGTTATTTGTAGGTTTGGGGAGAGGAAATGCGTAAATCGCTTTCCCATTCGTGAAGTAACCAGGAAATAAACAGAGGAGACCTTGTTTGAAATGTTTGTTTTGTTCTGATGATGAAGATAAGCAGCTGGGAGAGCTCTCAGGTTTGACTGCTCTCCCTGAGTCATCCCGGCTTTGTCTGGATGTCGAAGGCCCTTGTGCTGAACACAGCACTATAGCCCTGCAAATGATTTAGAAACTTGAGGAATTATTGCAACTGCTAATTTACCATTTTCAGGTTCTGGAGGCCTTCCTGCATTTGGCTGATTTCATGCCTGTCGAATGAAGGGGCAGCCAAGAGCATCAATTCGTGTGTTTGAGGGACAGCTCAGAGCGGGCTGTGTGGATTTGGGAATGTCTGTGCTGGGTGGATGGTTTGGCCACAAGGATGGACAGACCATTCTATGGAAGGCAATTGAAGTCCTTTAGTTAGGGCTGCTTGGAGAGACGGTTGAGTCTTGGAAGGGTCATAAAGCACTTCATTAACTCTGCTCAGGAAGATGCTCACCACTTCTAAACCCAAGGCTCAGCTTCACTAACAGGAGAAAAGTCCCCTCAGTGGAGGGGCTGCAAGCAGCAGCATCCTAAGGGAGCTGCCCCATCGATGGGCTGTGCTGGATGTGCAGGATCACTGCAGAAGTCTTTGGTGCAGCCCAGGAGATGGGCAGCTGGCTATTGAGTGTGCTGACTTGGGAAATCTCCACTGGCTTTGCTACAGGGACATTTCAGATCCACAAGCAACAGAAAAGGAGAGGGCAAGGGGCCCATTTGCCATGTCTGGGGGTAAATCATTATCAATCATTAATTCAACAGCTTTCTAGCAGCTTTATATAAATGTGTCTAGTACAACTCTCAGCAATACGTGCTGTGCTTTGCTACCTGTGTTGAGATTACTTTAAAATGATGAGTGCTTTAATCAGCATCATGTTACTATAACAGCAGTGTATGTTGATTGCAGTGAAATAACCCTAAAAAGAGAAACCAGAAAGTTGTTTGTGTGGAGCATTTGGCTTCCTCTGAAGCCCTGACAAAACACAGGCTCCCATGTTTTATGCCTCTCACAAGTGTTGTTCTGCACAGTCCATGATGTGGGTTTGTATCTGTGCACTTCCACAAAATAAAGCACAGACTTTGATTAGGTCTCAGGCCCAGCTGCAGCAGTGTAGAATGCAGCCATAGAAATCTCAGGAAGGCAGGAAAGGCAGTAAGGCAGGGGAAAATGTGGTTTTAAGACAGAAAGCATCTCACCATGTGAATAGGGAAATTGTAAAAGGTGCCTAAACCCCACCCCTGGGAGAGCTTGGATACCTAGAAGTGCAATGGTAGGGTTTGGCTTGCAGCACCTGAACCCCCTGCCCTGGCTGCTGGAATAATCCCATAATCCCAGCGTTGCATCGAGACCACAGAGATACTGGGTCAGATCTTCAGAAATGAAGGTAATAATGAGGTGGAGCAGGGGCAGGATCCTGTGTTAGGAGGGGTCTGCTCTGCTCTGGCACAGGAATCTTTCTGCCCCTAAAGCCGGGATATTGGTGTTGGGAACGTGCAGGAGACATCTGCAGAGTTTTCCGGAGTGCTGAAGTAGCTGAGTGCTGATTTCAGCCAGAGCTGGGCGCTCAGACTGATTCCTGGTCTCTGAGGTCCCTCTTGGGCTTTTCCCCTCCCAGGGTTTCTTCTGGAGACACGGATGCTCCAGCTGCAGAGGGAGCAGCCCACGAGATGTGATCCCCAGAGAGCCACATGCTTGCACTGGCAGATTCTTGGCTTAAACACCTTGTCATTTGAATACTTATTTTCATTATCCCTTCCCCAATCGTTCCAAAAGAGTCTTAGAGACGAGATGGAGACTGTACTGACAGCCTTTTCCTCTGCTATTGTGTAGCTGCCAGCTGAAATGGATGGAGCTAATTTTTCCTTGGAATTAGGTTCTGTGCTGAGATTGCTGGTGCAGTAATTTTACGAAATGCTCATCTTTCCTGCTTTAAATGTGCCCAGCTCAGGAGGGACAGGCAGGCGTTACTGTACCATGGCTCTTTAATGGGCTGTGGAAGCAAGAGGGAGGTTTCAGTCCCCGGGATATATTTAATCTTGTAACATCTTTTACTGCGTTTTATAGCCTGTCCTACATCTTAATCACTCTGTGTAGAGAAATTAATCCAAAACCCTCTTTTGTCCTGGTAATTTTCAATCTCCACTGTGTTTGCCCAGGTTGGCCTGTCTACCTCTGGCAGCTCCCCAGCTCCTGCCCTTACCCTGTCACAGGATTGCTCCCCATTGCTCCTCACAGAGATGGGTAACTGTGCACATCTTGCTGCTTTTTCCCTTAGATACCTACTGGTTTTGTAACTTTTCCTGCTGTGTTTACATGAGGCTTTGGATGCTGTGTGCACACACAGTTCATGGGGGATGCTCCTGTGGCAGGGAATGAAGCAGCAGCAGGATCAGAAGCGAGACAAGGAGCTGGGAACAGAGCCTGGGAGTGCCCCTACTGCCCCTCTCAGGTTTGCAGCACTGTCTGCTGCCCAAACACCCTTGGAGCCCCTGCCTCTCCACCCAAATTTACCCCATGTAAACCCAGAACAGGGAGGTTTCACTCACACGAGGAGGAGGAACAGTTGTGGGTTGGCTGTTCCTCTACGTATTCATGTGGCTATCGATCTTTGTTGTGAGTTTTGGCATCTCTTTTGTAGTTGTAGCAGAAAAATGTTGCTCAATGGTTCAATGGCTTCAGTAATGGGAGAGCTTCTATTTCGGTGCTCTCAGGAACATCACTTGAATTTGGGATTGAGTCACACAGACAGTAACCCATAAAAGAGGAGTTTAGAGGTTGGATAAGTGCCTCCTAACAAGGCACTGGATGAGCATAAAAATAATTGAGAGGTTTGATCTGATTCAGAATTCCTGGAGATGCAGTTTTCAGGTTTGGCCTATGCTACAGTTTGCCAGGTAGAAGTGAATGTATTATAAACTAGAGATTGCTGTACCAATACTAAAATTCTCACCTAAACTAACTTTTCTGCACTATGCCTCTTCAACATCTGATGATTGGAGCCTGTGGAATACAATTTTATGTGCTAAGAAAAATGGCTGTGAGCATCTGTGGGGAGTTGTGGGGATGGCAAGGGCCCTTTAGTGTATGTATTTGACATCTCAATCAGTTTGACCCTCTGATTTTTGCACAAATATTGCTGTTGCTGGGAAGCTTTCTATTTTCAGTTATAGTATTTTTTCATCGTGTCCTATAAATGGTCATTTAACAGGGGCACAGCAGAACTGGGGGAAGCTGGAGGTGGCTCTGTGAGTGCAGTGGTTTCTCAGTGGCCACAGCTTTGCAGGGGACCCGGGGCCTTTTCAGCAAGGGCCACTTAAGAGATGCAATTCCAAGTGACCAGGAGGCACTGGTGTAAGGTGGAAATTCCTGTGTGAAATCCAATGGAAGGCTGGAAAAGGCAAGCCTAGGGAAGGAAGGAGATGAGGCACGGGGTTGGAGAGATAAATGAGTGCCTTCATCTCCCTTCCTTCCCTAAGCCAAGCTATTCCAAGCAGTGCCTTTCCCAGCCTTCCATTTGATCCCATGCCAAGCCTGCTGAACACGCACCCCCTTTCCTTCTGCTGTGTTTCCACTCTTGGGGCTGTGCCTGCAGGTGGGGACACTCTAATGAGCACAGGAGATTGTGGTGGCACAGGGACAAACCCAAATGGTTGAGTAAATGGAACCAGTAAAGATTTTACTGATCGTAAACCACAGCCAATCAATACCAGAACAAGCTGACAGGCAGTGGGAAAGGCTTCAGCAGCAGCATAATGGGTTTGATTTTCCCTGTTTCCATCAATAACGTGCCAAATGCACTTAGCACGGGCTGAAGGGGACCTAACAGGGCATCAAACAGGCCAGCAAGGAAAGCCTGGCTGTTGTCACCTCCAGCACCAAAGAGCCCCGAACAAAGCAAGGGTAGTGTTTCAGCAGCCCATTAGTGTGACAGTGTTCTCCAGCTGTCAGCAAGAGCGTTACCTCAGCTGACATCTGAGAGCGTTTTTAGGTGCTCCTACAGCTGAAAGCTGCCGCCTAAATCAGTGATGTTCTTAAGGGGAAGCCAACAGTACATTGCTGGTAAGTTGTGTCACAGGCAGCATTTGGGTGACCTGGGGCATTCCTCGGTGAGCTCAGGCAGAGGGAAAGCCCCAGGAGAGCTTCACCAGGGGGAGTGTATTAGTTAATTCTCCAAACCTGCTCACTAAACTGATCCACAGCCGCACCTGAACCCAGGCAAATGCAAACACCTTGGGCTCTGAGTCACACACCATCACTGGACTGTTAAAGGCCTGGCAAGGGCTGCCTCAAGATAAGGAGAGTGTGTTTTCTTCTAATGAATAGTTAATCCGTGATTAAAGCTGCTGCACCTGAGAAAACACGCTATTTTGGAGTGAAATCTGTATAAAATGCTCTGATGACAGAGATCAGGTGATTAGCACGTGTCTGTGTGATGTGTGCTGAAAGGGGGACACATGGCACATGTTACCTGAGGAGTGTCAGGGCTGCCACTGCATCCTGGATGTTTGAACCAGCGTGTGCCAACTTGTCCCTTTGCTAGGATCCAGTATTGGCACACTTGGTGAACTAGCTCAGCTTAGTTAATTATATTTTTAATTACTGGGAGAAGTCAAGAATTGCTGGATCCATAATCACAAGGAATCTGAGCTTGGGGCGGGAGAGTTTCAGACAACAGGAAGACTGAGAAATGCAAACCCTGTCTTAGTGCCACGGTGCTCACTGTCCCCAAACCTCCTGAGAATATGTGCCTTTGTCGTAAACAGCTCCTAAACATTCTGGTGAGCTTAATAAAATCCTGCCTTAGGCAGATGTCTTTCTTTCTACATGATAGCACTAATCCCAGTGTTGCTGCGTTGCAGGGGAATTCAGCTGCACTCTAATAAGAAGTTCTCCAGCACTTCTTCAGTAAGGGATGTTATGTAAGATGTGCAGCCCTGATGGAAAATCATAGGAGACAGGGCTAAAAATGACCTTGGGAAGTCCTCTGATCCTGCCCCAGGGAGCTGGACGCTGCCAGCACCAGCACTGAGGGTGCAAGGGGTGTAAATCATGAGAGTGTAAATCCAGCAGTGCCTTTTTGTTATTTCTGTAGTCAAACAAGGTAGCTGAAAGGGGATGGACTGCAGTGATACCATGTCTCAGTCATGAATATTAATACAGAGGTAATTAAATCAGATGGCTAGGAATTCTAGGACAGGGAGATGGTTTGCATGTCACTGAATCTGCTCCCCAGTTAGAGAGAAACTCTTTCATAAATGTGTGAAGCTGCCAGGGAGTTATGGGAGGTTTTAAAACAGCCCTTGCACACTTTTGGTTTTTGTCTCCCATTTATTGAAAGATTATTTAGTTGTCACTGCAGGGTGCTGGGTGTGGATTTGAATGACCAAAATCTGATTTGATATGCAGTTATTAAATTCCTGCCAACACAGTGCAGGAATCTCAGAGGTCTTTTCCAACCTAGTTAATTCTTTGATTCTGGAGGAGCAGCATAAAAAATGAACTTTGTTGAAGTTGGATATACCTGAACCAAACCTTCAGTGCCACACATCAAAGTATCCCTACACCCAACATGCTGAATTCTTTGCAGTTTCCCTCATTTATACCCTCAGTGTTTAAAATGTGTTTAGGGATGTGACAGTTCCAGATGCTGGTGCCCTCCTTTAGGAACAGGAATACCAAAGCAGGAAGTGCTGCTTTTAAGAGAACGCGGGTGAATTTTGCATCATGTTTTTCCATTTTCTGGCCATAAGGATGTGAGGGCTGCCTCAGAGCTGCCTTCTGGGCAGCTGTTGGGTGTCCCACTCTGTCCTTCCCTCTGATATTTCTCTGTTGGATAAAAGCCCTTCCACCTGCTGGATTGGGCTTGTTACTCCAGCTCCTATGAACAAGTAGAAGAGTAGGCTGAAGCCCCGAGCTTCTGCTTTCTGTGGGGTTTTCATCCCTTTTGCAGGGATCTAATTGGTGTGTAGAGGACCTGTAAGCTGTTCTCCAGTGCAGTCCCACAGCTGCCTGTGAGTTGTAAGCCTACACAAAAAGAAAAAACAAAAGAAAACAAAAAACCCACCAAAAAAACCCAAAAACCAAAGACGCCAAACCCAGAAAAAAAGGGAAAATATCAGAATTTAACATGACATACTCACCCATTCCAAAACAGCAGAGGATAATCTGGCTTAAAGAACGTTATGAATTCCTTGCTAGACTGAGATCAGACACAGTCACATAAAAATAAAGCCAATGCACAAATATGCCTTTGGCAGCAACGTAAGTGTCTGATAAAGTTTGACATAACCCCAAAATATCTACTCGCTTCAAGAGTGTGGATGTCAAAAGAAAAAGAGATCAGCTACGTAAATATTGATGTTCTCTTACAACATGTTGGAGTGACAGATGTGGAGAGAGGATGAATTGTCACTGAATTTCCCTAAGAGCAAGATATTTCTGTGTCTCTAATCGTTCAGGAAATAATTTTATTTCAGCCCTGGAATGAAGCACCACACGTTGATCATGTTCTCCATGATATTAAAAGCACAGAAGGCTCAATTAGGGAAGCTCATTTGGTGGTAACCCATTGCTGAGGATGAGAATTGTTGAAAATTTTTGTCCCCTTGGCAATGCCCCATGAAGGAAGATGGGAAAGACTGGAAATCATGTAACCAAGGGGCCCACAGGAATGACATGAGCCAGGAACTGTCCTGTTTGCACAGGTTGTGCCACAGCAGAAGAGATGGATCATATGGGTCTTCTCATAAACACTTTTAGATGCAACTTTTGTTTGGCTGGGTTTTTTTAAAGTTTGGTGACAGTGTTTCACTTCATGTATTTTCAGTTCCTCCATCTCTCATGTCCTTGACTGACTTTTCTGTTCATTTTTCCTCTAAGCTCATAACATCCCAGCATAAATATATTAACAGATCCTGAAATATATATGTGTCTAGTCCGTGTGTCAAGAAGACTCATATACATTAGGATTTGCTTGCTCAAGCCTTTGGTAAGTGATCTAATTTTCCCTTTTAATCAGATCACAAGAGGAGATTTAAGTAACTGTTTCACACTTTAGAAGGGTTTAGAGGCACAGAGATTCCAGACAGAATCCTCAGCTGGTAGAAGCTGAGAACTGAGGCAGAGCTGCGTGATTTGAAGCAGCAGAGATCTCTGCTCTGGACTCCCAAGAGAGAAGAGAAGGAGTAAAACTAAGAGGCAGCTGTTGCCGAGAGGTGCGTGTTGTCTGAGGAGACAAGGAACGCAAACCAAGAAATTCCAGAAGGCCTGGAGCTGAGGGGAATCTGGAGGGGGTCTGTTGGAGGAAACTGTGGGCACAGCTGGGAGGTTGGACTGAGCATGAGGTCCAGGCCCAAGCTGACAAAGCAATCAACGTGTAACCGAGGAATTTAGAGCTGGCCAGTGCAGGAGTGCCTGCCTCAGCCCCTCTGCTGAGATGGGTGCTCAGGAGAAAAGAGTGCCCAGAAGAGAACAGCGGAGACAAGGGCTGGGCTGTGCTCAGGAGCCGCCCCTGGCAGAGAACAGCGGAGCCAAGGGCCGGGCTGTGCCCGGAGCTGCTGCCTGTGCCGGGAGCTGCTGCCCGTGCCCGGAGCTGCTGCCCGTGCCCAGAGCTGCTGCCCGTGCCCGGAGCTGCTGCCCGTGCCCAGAGCTGCTGCCCATGCCCGGAGCTGCTGCCCATGCCCGGAGCTGCTGCCCGTACCCGGAGCTGCTGCCCGTACCCGGAGCTGCTCCCTGTACCTGGAGCTGCTGCCCGTGCCCGGAGCTGCTGCCCGTGCCCAGAGCTGCTCCCTGTACCCGGAGCTGCTGCCCGTACCCGGAGCTGCTGCCCGTACCCGGAGCTGCTGCCTGTACCCGGAGCTGCTGCCCGTGCCCGGAGCTGCTGCCCGTGCCCAGAGCTGCTCCCTGTACCCGGAGCTGCTGCCCGTACCCGGAGCTGCTGCCCGTACCCGGAGCTGCTGCCCATGCCAGTGGCTGTGATGGCGAGGGAGCTCCGGGCTCCTCCCAGGCTGCCTGTGCTGGGAAGGAGCTGATCTGGAGGGAGGGACCCTGTCGGACAGAGTTAATTGAACGAGCTGCTCATCTCCCGAGTGCTCATCTGAGCCAGCCTCAGCAGCTCCCCAGAGATGCACCCATCACTAGCTATGAAAATCCGCACGCAGCAGAGCGCGCAGAACCTCACGTTACCTCTTTCCCTTTTATTGCACGAGGCTATTTTTAATCCGGTGCCTGGCTGGGCATTCATCATCTTTGACAAATTACTGTGTGTTGTCTTCATGTTGTGTAAATTCCCATGCATATTTTAGCCTATTGCAGTCTCATCAGAGCAGTAAGTGACACCTTATTTCCCTTATTTTATGGGCAGGCTGTGGTAGTGATGAAGTATCAGAGGAAATTCATGCACAAATTTATCTGTCAATTTAAACCAGGGAACAGCTGTGTTGTCAATGCAGGTTTGCAGGGCTATATCAGCCATCGGCGCTGCCTTGAAACCCATGGATTCCATCCCATCAATCATCAATTTTGCTAATTATGTGGCAATATGAGTACGAATGTATGATGGGAATTGACATCTCAGAGGAGGTTGAGTGGATCACTGAGTCAGTAGTGAGTACATGTGGAATTCCACCTACATGCAAGGAGGTGCAAGAGTCACAGCAATTTTTCTGCACCTTTTTTCTTTCACTTGAGTGCTACATTCCTAGACATGTCTCTCTCTCAGATCCAGGACTTTAAGAGCAGCAATTCTGTGTGACCCAAGAAATGTGCAATGGTAAAACTCTTGGGTGTTTTACTGCTGGTTCAGGGATCTCCTCTTCTTACATCCAGTTCTCAGGGGCAGACTGGGAGTGATTCCTGTTCTTCACAATGCACCACAGGTTGCCCTTGTGGAGGTCGGTGAGTGGCTGGTGAGCAGAACAAGCAAGGTTTGCCCTTTGTGCAGTCCAGGGAGCAGAGCAGGGCAGGGGGAGCGTGTCCCTGGTGCGTGGGGGACAGCAGGACGTGAGCCGTGCTGTGCCCTGGCTGCTCCTGCTGTCAGCCAGCTCAGAACCTCCCAGGCCCTGGAGACACACAGCTGCTTTCCAGCGCAGCTCCAGCTGTGGCAGGAGCTGGGCCGGAGCCCATGGGCGGCTGTGCTGCCCCGGGGGGCTGTGTGTGCCCTGTGGGTGCCCCGTGGGTGCCCCGTGGGTGCCCCAGAGCCCGGGGCTGCGCCAGGCTCCCTCTGACCTGGGCTGTCTGTTCTTGCTGGACTCCACAGCAGTGACCTGGTGGGGTAACGCGTTATCCTTGTGGGGTGTTTCCAAAGGGGGATGGGCTGCAGGAACTCAAGCCCGTGCTGTCTTTCTGACATTCCTGGGGTCAGACAAGGGACCACCTTCAGGGGCAGTTTAGGATCACAGGCCAAACGAGCTGCTGAATTGCAGGATCAGTGTTGTTTGCTCTGCCCTGCGAGGAGCAGAGCGGGATGTTCCGTGGATATTCGAGAGAGGCAATCTGCTGTGAGTACAAGTGAGAATGTGGCACAGGCTCTGGCACTGGTAAACACGAGCAGATCTCTGTGGATAATACGAGTTTTTTTCTGTTTGATTTTTTAGAATCAACCTTGTCCTATGTTAGGCAGCTGGAGGCCAGAGTAAGACAGCTGGAGGAGGAAAATCGCATGCTGCCCCAGGTGGGTGACAGCCCCGCGGGAGCGCCCGGGCTGCGCAGGGACCAGCAGCCCTCGTCTTCCTGCGCTCGAGCCCCCACTGAACCAGAGGCTCCCACACCCCTGTGCTCATCTCGCTCGTGTTCGAGTAGCAGATTGACTCAAGGCTGTGATGATGCTTTCAATAATTCTTTTCCTTTGCAGGTGTTGATACCTTGCTAAGAAAAATTCCCTGGGAGCCGTTACTTCTAATTAATTAATTTATGGGTTGAGAATCACAGTGAACTGACCCTTTGCGTTCCGGTTTTATTCCAAGAGTTTCTTGTTAAAATATCAACCACTTTTTACAGTTAGCCAAAATACTTTAAGCTAAAAATGCAGACATTATAAGTAATTATTGGGTTATATTTTTCTTAATACTTTAAGGAATATATTAGATACATTAATGAAAGACTGAAATTCAATTGAATAAATAAGCAAATATGATGTTAAAGGTTTTTCTAATGTTTCTGAAAATGAAAAATTTAAAAGTTCAATACAAATGAATCAAAGACACTGGTAATTTTCATATATATGCACATACTTACTAGAAGGTATTGCTATTATATTTCATTAAATAATCCTTAGAAAAACCCATCAAGTCTTCAAATGACGTTGCCCACTGGAAAAGAGAAGTTAGATTTTGCTTAAATGGAACACTAGTCATTGGTCTGAAGAAGAAAAGTGCTTTTTGTTGGTACAATTTTGTTGGTACAATGTGGTACAATTATTTGACCGTAAAATCCAAGGTAACAATGATGCAGTAAGAAGTAAAATCCACTGGCTCAGATTTATTGCCCTTTTCTTAAGGCAGATTCTAAGTAAAGTGTGGTGGATTTTTTCCTCACCTTTAATGTGTCAGTTGGAAGGGCTTTTGCAGCTCTTTGCTTGGTGACCTTGGGCACTTTGCTTCTTTGTACCCTAATTTTTGGATCTGGAAAAGAAGGACAACAAGAAATGTCTGTTCATTAACATGAAAACAGCTTCCAGTAGGAAAGACAAAGGTTGATCCTCAGTGATAAAGTTATTATTTTCTTTTCAAGGACATTTTTCATGGCAAATATTACCAAACCCACACAGAAATACGGTGTGGTTTGTCTTGGGTCTGGAGCAACACTGGGAGATAAATTGTGCATAACATTCTTCATGGGCCAAATCTTTATAGGTGTCCGTGTGTTTTATGTTTGGTTTGTCTGGGTTTGAGGCGCTGAGGCAGAACCCACAAAAGGAATTCCCAAATCTTCGCAAAGGCTGGAACACACACGCTGTGGGTGTTGAGTTCAGTGAAAATACCTTGGCTGGGGTGGCAAAGCAGAGCATGAAGCCTGTGGAAGCAGCCCAGCGCCTAAGCCTGTACCTGTTGCAGAAGTCACTGAAACAAAATATGCTGATGGTGGGGTTTGGAAGGGAAGAGCGAGCTGAGCGAGACTGGAAACTGCTTCTTGTTTTCAAATAGCCAGGTCAGAGTTTGTCTGATGTGTGATTTTGTTGGCACAGGGATCTGTGGTAGTTCTGAAAAATCTCCTTTTATCTCTGGATACTTTGTTCTAAGACTTAATGAGTGGCAAGAGTTCATATTTCCTGGCATATCTTGCCTTTCCTCCTGGATTAAGTCATGGCTTTGGGGAGATGAAGGAAGTGTAGACCCTGAGCTTGATCCACCTTTGCATTCATCACCTTGGTGTTGTATTTGCCGGAGTTTCTTTTGGGGATTTGTTCTTCCTGTGGGTCCCACCTTGAATGTGCTCACTCAGTGGTGATCAGGCCCTGTCACAAAGACAAGGATGCAGGATGGAAATGCATGAACTCCTGGCACTGGTTTGATTCCATTTAATGGGAGGAATGGGAGTTTATTGGGCATGAAGCCAAGCCAAGTGCTTTTGACAAATAAACTGAAAATCTGCAATGAGCCCCGCAACTGATGAAGGTTTTTGGCACAGCCGTGACTCAGTTACAGTGTCCTGCCTTAAAATTTCAGCAGTGCCTCAGTGAGAGATGCCTTTTGCTTTTTGAATAGCCCCTCCCTGATGGGGTGCTGGAGCACTGGAAGGGTTTGGGAATTGCAGGATTGCACTTAGGAGAGAGGTGATGACACACTCATGCATGTGACACCTCTGCTGTCTTTGCTGAAGAGCCCTGGCCTTGTCTCAGGCTTTTTTCTCTCCTCCTGCCGTGCTTTTCTTCTTTTTCCTCTATGCTTTCAATATCCTTTCTTTTCCCCCTTTTCTGCTTATGTGTCACTCATGGAAATTCACTGACACATTTGTCGACACCCCTCCAGACAAATCACTCTGTTCCTCTGTCACTTAGATGTGGTTCTTTTCCAATTTCTTTTGCTTTGCTTGTCTCCCTCCGTATGTATTAGTTTTCTTTTCAAAGCCCCACAGACCTCTAATGTGAAGGTTTTATTAATATTTAGTGGCAAGAACATTTCCAAAGAAAATGGTTTTAAGTGCTGCCATCACTGTTCAAGTGGAACGCGAGTTTCAGCTCACGGTGCTCTCCCGAAGGGCTGCCTTGTCAGGGGAATTGCAGTGCCACCACTGAGTCAATATTTTAGTTTGATCAGGTAATAGAAAAGGTATAAAAATAGGAATATTCACTTAAGCCTGTTAATGTCTCTGGCTGTGCTGCACAGTGGTTGTGGTGGTGGTTTAGAACTAGGAGGGGTTTCAGAGTTACAAGGAGCTGTAGGTTGCACGTCTGCTGCTTTGGTGAGAGCTGTTCTTTTGTTGTTGCTGTTCTCCTTGTCCTTTCTCTCTGACAACAAAATATCATCCAGACCCTTCCAGTTTCTGGCCACAAACAGGACTTTGGAACAAGAAAGCAGATACTTTCTAAGATTTATGGCACCCAGCTGGGTCTTGTGTTGGGAATGGCAGACTGTGCCGGAGCAGCTTGCACTGGCGCTCCTCAAACACTCCTGTGGGCCAGGCTGTGTGACAGCAGGGCCTGGGGCTGCGGGGCTTGAGCCAGAGCGTTCGTTGTGCTGGGTGGAGCTCAGGCCAGGGCAGTTCCCCGTGGGGCTGAGCCGGGAGCAGCACACGGGCTCTGGCAGGGCCTTCTGCTGGCTCAAGTGCACGTGGAGCTGCAGCACCGCTGGGACTGAGCTGTGCAGCTGACAGTGAGCAGGGGAGCTGCAGCATCAGCAGTGCTCTAACCACACACACCGTGTTGGCCCTGGCTGGAGGCCAGGTGCCCCCCAAAGCTGCTCCATCCGTCCCTTCCTCAGCTGCACAGAGGAGACAAAACACAGCAGAGGGCCCATGGGTTGAGATAAGGACAGGGACAGATCCCTCACCAGTTACTGTCTTGAACAGAACAGACTCAGCCTGGAGAAATTAATCTAATTCATTACCACTCAAATCAGAGTAGGATAATGAGAAATAGGAACTAAATCTTAAAACACCTTCCCCTTACCCCTCCCTTCTTCCTGGGCTCAACTTTACCCCTGATTTTCTCTGTCTCCTTCCCACCAGCAGTGCAGTGTCAACGGGGCTTTGTTTCCTCCTTCTTAAATGTGCAACTCATTTGGGAAGCCATCCCTAGAGCCCCCCTTTACTAAAACCATAAATCTGCCCCTGCTACTCAAACCTTGTCATGCCAGCCCTCTACGCCAGGACATAGCACCTGTGCCTGTCGTAATGAAGATACTCAGCAATAATTAATAAAATTTTTGGGGATCAAAGGTTGGATTCAGATCGCAGCTGCACTCCTGGGCTGTGACAGACCTGTTATGGCAGTGAGTGACTCCAGAGGCCTGGGGAGAGGAGTGTCCTCCCAGACTCGCCGTGGTGCATGGCTGCTCTCCCTGCCTTATGCTGGGGAAAGCCGGATCAGGATCTGGCATCCACACGTCAATTAGCTGAAGCGATCCCTGAGTTTTTGTTGGGGTGGTATTTCAGGGCTGATAAGCTCAGCTGAAATGCTCTGGGAATGCGGACATCTGTCATACAATGACAGGGAATGCATTTGCAAAAGACAAACCTGGCAAGTCACCCAATTTAAATTGCTTCAGTTCTTATTTGTTTCATGGGAGGAGGAGACTTTTCCCCTTGCAGCTCTTTGTCCTTGTAATTCAGCCTTCCCTTTCAGGAAGGGGAAGGGAAGCATTGCCAGGATGCTGCGGACAAAGTGCCAGTGGGGCTGGAGGCGGGGTGCAGGGAGCGAGCTCCCCGTTCCCCCAGCTCAGGACCAGAGGCAGCTCTGGTGCCAGGCTGGGCCAGAGCCCTCCTGCTCCCTCTCACCGGGCTCTGCTGCCTCTGTTTCCTCATTCTTCCCAAGCCTTTTCCTCCTTTTCCCTCTCTTTTTGCTGTATTTCTTTCATTTGCACGGTTGCTCCAGGCACTTTTTTTGGGTTTGCATCCTTGCTAGCCCTTTCCAGTCCTGGTATGTTTAACTGGGAAAAGGCAGGCATGACCCTTAGGCACAAACATTACTTTATTCTGAAGCTCTTCCAACACTTTCCATTTCCTTCTTTCTTCCCCCTTCCTTTAGATTATTGCATTTTATTTCAACCCATTTCCAAATCTTTCAAAAACCTTTTGCTGAGATCTGTGTTCTTTATTTTCTCCTCCTCATGATATGGTTTTGATTATAAATCTAATTAGAAGATGGGAACTGTTTGGTTAGTGGTTTTTTTTTCTAAAATCTGTGTCACTCACAGTCCCATAGTGTTTGTCTCCTCCCTTCCAAAGCATGTAGAATAGGGAATCCTTCAACAAAAATGTAATTAAAAGCCATTGAACAAACACATGTTTCCTAATCATGTCATCAAATATTTGCTGAGAGAAAGTGAATCAAGAGCATCCACCCATCCAGTTCTTTCCTGTGCTCTCCTCTCCAGTTTCAATTAATGGCCGTTAATGAAGGGCTCCCGCTCCCAGCAGCTGAGGTTCTGAGCAGAGTCTTTGTCTCAGTCTTTGTCCATGGTGCTCGACAGGGGAAGGTTGGAAGACAGGAGCTCATGGGTTTAATGTTACCAAGACACAAATTCAAGAAAAACCTGGTGTACAGAGAGTTGCAGTTCAGAGAGGACAGACAGTTTTTTCCAGTTATAACTCCAAAAGTCTGGAGTTACTTTGTACTCAGGATTCTCTAGCAGACTCTGTGGAAATCTTCTTGATTTTACATGTGTGGCCTCCAAGGTTTGGAGCTGCCACAGCCCAGAACCTTTTTCTCTTGCCTGTTCATTATCAAAAGAGGTTTCTGAAGGGGCTGCTGGAAATGGATGTTTCTGAGGGGGTGTAGCCAGCAATGGTTTTGGCCACACAGAAATCTGAGTGTGCCTCCAACCCACTGTGAGGGTGTGTGGATTTTGGCAGCAATATCCTGGAAAGGTTTCTGCTGAGGTCTTTGAGGACAGGTGAAAAACTGCAGTGTTTGAAAATCGTGTATTTTAATTGACAGGAATGTTCCCTAAAAAAAATCACCATTTTCTTTAGTGTGTTATTAATCCAGCAGAGCAGCATGCTGCAGTTATTGCTTTCTGGTTTTCCTTTCTCCTGCCTGTTTGAAACAAGCCACGAACACAGTCTGTGTTTGCTTTGAGCTGAACAGGGAAATTGAGAGCTGGGCAAATCAGGGAAAAAAGCTTTGAAAATCAGGTAGTGATTGAACTGGCGTGGCAGCTACCCAGCAGGAAGGATGTACTCCCAGTAAACCACTTGCCTCTGGGATAGGAGGCTGCTGGAGAACTAGGCAGGGCTTGGATGGTGAGTGAAGAGCAGTGCCCAGCAGACAGGAAAATCCTGCTCTCTTGGGAGCTTTGATGAAGGGACTGAGTGTCCATGGACTGCTTGTCCCTTCCTGGCTCTGCCTGCGTGCTGGGCACCTCCGGAGGGGCTGGCACATGGACTCACAGACTGAGCTGGGCACTGGGCTGGGCACTGCAGTGGTTTTCATTCATGGCTGTCCTTATCAACAATACAGACTGAAAAAATGAAGCCTTCTTCTGACGTTATTAGAAATGCCCATGATGAATTCTTTCCATCACAGAATACCCTGTTCTACACAGGGGTATTTGTTCTGACCCTGACCAGGGCACAGTGCAGGGTTTGCCTCTGGCGCTGTGGGAAAATGGCCTGAGTAGTAACATTTTGCAGTTAGCGTGAGGGAAATGCCAAATTTCCATTCATCTGCGCTTTTTGTTAGGTGATATTACAGGGCTGAGTCAGATTTCCTGTGCTTTCTGTTCACTAGATCCCCATTTCGGCATTAGATGTTTTGTAGATTCACTTCTAGCAGCAAACAGATCTGCACCTTCAGGGATTCTTATCCTTGTGGGAAGCTGTACACAGGATGTGCTGTGGGTTTTACCTGCTCTCTGCAGTGGGGTGACCTGCACAGAGATCACTTTGGGATCAGGAGGGGCCATGTGCACACTGCTGTACTCGGGCACAAGGGCTGGCCAGGGCCCGTAGGGAAGGCTGCTTGTGTGGGATGAGCAAAAAAGTAAATTATTTCTCATTTGCTAATGTTATACAGCGCTGTTTGTTCACAATTTCTCAAGATGTTTAAAGTCTATAGAGATTTCAGCACTACAGAGCCATGACTTCATCCCTCCTGTCCAATTCAGATCCACTTCCACAGCCTTGGCACTGGATAAGAAATGAAAAGATCTGTCACACGGGATGCCCTCTTCAGGGGCTGGATGCAGGTACTGTGTACAGCTAGGGAAGGGGAGGAGGGGAGCAGATTTCTCCTCCCATCCTCGAGGTCCTGCTCAGGACCCAGCGGTGCTCTGGGCAGGGCAGTGCCGGGGCTCAGTGCCAGGACGCCGAGGCAGGTTTTGTGGAGGTGAAATGGAAATGTGTCCGTGCTCCCCTTTAAGCAGAGCTGTGCTGGGGTCCCTGCAAAGCTCAGCTCCTTTCCCCAAGGCCCCGTGTGTTCAGACACCACTGCTGTGGCCAAGGGCCTTTTCCTGCTGCTCTGCCCCAGTGCCTCAGGAGCTCAGCGCTGCTGCTGCGGTGTCTCCAGCTCACAGGGCCCCGCTTCAGGCTGAGCATCCCATAGCATCCCATCCCCATCAGCCCCTGGAATCGCTTCCTCTGAGGGAGGCAGAAGCTGTACAGCCTCAGTGCAGTGGTCTCACCTGACATGAGGAGTCCCTGAGCTGAGGATGGGCCTTCAGGGCTGCAAAATCTGCCTTATTTTGTAAGAAAAGCTTATGTCTCTGATCGAGGACAGAGGGAGGAAGGAGAAGGATGTCCACAGGGGAAATACTAATTTTCAGTCTCCTCCCAACATGTGCTGGCTGCTTGCAGAAATGTGTTCACAAGTTTCTTGTTCTCATGCAAGCAGACAAAAATGTGCCTGCATATGGCAGGGAAGAGGCTGGGGAACACAACTGCCTGGAGGAGGGCTTGAATTCTGAGAGCAGCACCACTTGCAGGAGGTTTGGATTTTGTTGTGTTCAGGACACTTTATATGCGTAGTCCATACTCATTTTCTCAGCATTTTAATGGCAATATTTCTATTTTCCATTCAAAATTTACTAAAATCTTTGCTGCCCTTGGAGTTAGTAAAGAAACAGAATACTTTTACTTATAAAAGCCCCAAAGCTGACAGACTGAATTTATCCTAACCCAGAATTGCTCCAATCTGCTTCATTGCCCCTTTTCCTTCCTCTTTCATTTCCTTTCCCAAAGTATAGCATTGTCTGACCAGTCACTAACAGATCTATAAATCCTTCCCAAAGCAAAACAAGTCCTAAAGCCCCTCCATCCATCACAGTAATTGGTAATGGTCACTGCTGGGGAGGATTGCAGGACGCTGCAGTGCACAGCCCTGAGTGTGTGCTGGTGTTGTCAGCCTGGTTGTGAGATCCATTAGTGCCCACTGGGGGTTACATGGATCCAGGGCTTTGCAGGAGAAAAGTTTGTGTATGAAATGAGGTTTCAGATTCAGGCTTAAAGTACCTTTTCCATGGGTTTAGCATATGCAGCATTCTGGGGTTTTTTTTAAACATATTAAAAAAATTTTAGCTGTTTGTTAGTTTGTTTTTGTTAGTTTATTTTTGTTTTTGTTTTTGTTGGGTTTTTTTGTTTTGTTTTGTTTTGTTTTGTTTTGTTTTGTTTTGTTTTGTTTTAATATGTGAGGTCCAGTCCTGCAGATGACTGTGAGGGTCGAGTTGATGTGTTGGGTGGCTGGAAGTGTTCTCTCTGCCCCTGGGCACTGCTCTGAGCCTGCAGCATTGGTTACAATGGTCTGGGCACTTCCCAGCAGCATTTGGAACTTGCTTTGGGCTGGGTTGCTCTCCAGTTAATTTTCAGGCAGACTGAATCTGTGAAGTTCAGCCTCGTGTTTTCTCTCTGTGCCCTTTTTATCCCACACCCACCTTCATCTCTCCTGTTGTTTAGATTAGAGGCACCCCCAAAAGCTCTGCCCCGTGCTGTGTGTTGCTCAGCAGGGCCAATGAGTGCACTGGGGGCACCTATTGTCATCCGAGCCTCTTCCCACTGTCATTTTCCCTTCAGAAACGCATTTCCCACACATTCCAGCAGGAAACAGTGCTACAGTAATTCTTCATGTTCCTACAGCGTTTGTTACTCTTTAAGGAACTTTCCATCTCTTGGTCTTTGTAACATTTTAGTTCTTCATATTTCTCCTTTGAAACAAAGTTCTGCATGAGGAATGAGAATGAAGAGCAGGGCAGGTCGGGAGCAGCTCCGGGCTGGCTCTGGGGCAGTCCCTGCGGCTGCAGCACACTCACCCTGCTGCCCACGAGTGCAGCACTCACACTCACTGCTGCCCACGAGTGCAGCACTCACTGCTGCCCACGAGTGCAGCACTTACACTCACACTGCTGCCCACGAGTGCAGCACTCATGCAGGGGTATTTTTAGCGCACCTCCAGAGCCGCCTGCTTGCTCAGGTTACCCCCCTGCAGGAGATGCTTTACACGCCCTGCGAAGCTGGAGGTGACTGAGCTGAAAGAGTTCGGGCAGCTTGCATTTTTTTGGCAGTGTCCTGAAGAGCCCTTGCCGTGTCCGCCGGGAGGACAAAGCCCCCGAGGCTGTCACTGCTGGGGACAGACTGACGTCTCTCAGGCCAAGGGGGCCGTGCCCTTGCTCTGGAGGAGCTGCAGGCAGGGAAGGAGTGAGCTGGCAGCCCGGAGCTCCTGGCTCCTTCCCTGATCCGCTGTGGCCGAGCTCGTGTTGCAAACCTCGCAGCAGTGTTCCAAAATGTGAGTCTTGTTGAAGGAGCAACCTCCAGAATTACTGAGATAAAATTAGACCTTCTTAAAACCTTCCTGTGAGATTGAAATTATTTGTCTAAACTTTGTAGCACTTTTGTGAGGTGATGCACACACATAAGAAATTTTGTTACTATGTCCTGATTTCCTAGGGAGACAGCCTTGAGGGCCTGAGCATTTGGGTGACACTCAGCAGTGCCACCCACGCTGCCTCACGTGGACCTTGGTTACCGTGGCACAGAAAGAGGGGGGCTTTGGAGTAACACACGCCTTCAGTGCTTCTCAGCCGTTTGCAAAAGAGCAATAAATAACTGACATCTGTTTGAATTAGCCACCAAGCCTTTTGTGTATTAAATAGTGTTTAATTTTTTGCGAAGGATGCCATTAGGATGCCAGGAGGGGCGGAGGGGAGTCACTGCTCTGCGAACGAGCCAGCCAACGTCAGTGGACATGGCTCAGCCTCTCAGCAGTCTGACTCAGTGGTAAATGCTCTGAAGGTAACGCTGCTCCTCTGGTACAGTCCATGCAAAATGTCCTGTCTGTCCCTCAACACGTGTGTATTGTCCTGGCAACATCCCCGTGGGCACCACCGGGATGTTACTGTCATGAGTGGGGTTGTTTTTGTTTGTCACTCATTGCATCTGTGGACTGTGTGTTTCCTGGGCAGGGTCTAGCCCTCACAACCATGTTGATTCCAGCTGCAGCTGCTCTCCACCTTACACCTGTAGTTTTTCTTGGAAGCTGGAAGTGGTGTTTTGCTGAATAAGGAAGTCTTTCATCGAGGATGCATGTTTGTGCTCCAGCGGAATACAAGGGATTTCTGTAACCCATGCAGGGAGAAAGACTTTAATGCAGAGATAAAGCCAAGGCACACCGTATATTTGTGTCAAAAATAGCAAAGACCACAATCCCAAGGTCAGTGTTGAAACTCCCTTGGGAACAGACGTGCTTTACCCTGAAGTCAGGGCCGGATTGCAAAGGCCTGTGTGGCATTGATACATCACAATTGACACAAGTCATCAGGGGAGTCAAGTTTCAAGTTCTCATTTCTGTCAGCAGTAAAACTGCTGCAATTAAAGAAACTGAGAAAGTGTTACAAGATTGCAAGGTTTGTGGGGCAGTGTGAGACAGGAAGTGGCTGAGCTCAGTGTCCCACTGCAGCCCCGGTGCCGGTGCTGTCCGTGTTCCTCCGGAGGGAACGGCACTGATGGAGAGCTGAGCAGGGAGCAGCTCAGTGTCACACTGCAGCCCCGGTGCCGGTGCTGTCCGTGTTCCTCTGGAGGGAACGACACTGATGGAGAGCTGAGCAGGGAGCAGGGACTCGGCATTCCCGTCTCCCGGTGCCGGTGCTGTCCGTGTTCCTCTGGAGGGAACGACACTGATGGAGAGCTGAGCAGGGAGCAGGGACTCGGCATTCCCGTCTCCCGGTGCCGGCTCACACGTGGTTGTTGGGGCTTTGTGCACCTCTTCTCTCATGTGTTTCACTCATTCCTGACCTGCTTTAGGTGAAGTGGGGTCATTCCCCACCTACGGAGGTGTTGTGGGGACATCACTGGAGAGGGAGGTTTGCTGTCTTTCTGGAAGGGACTTTTGTAGACGTTTGCTCTGGTTCTGAGCTCAGCAGTGCCTGGACACCCGAGTTCCTGCACGGTGATGATCTCCCTCGGGCCGGGTGACATTGGCCCCTCCGTGGGGCCGGAGGAAAGGGTTTATGCAGGTGAACGGAGCACAAATTACAGCAATCAGATCCTTTCCTGTAACACAAGCCCTGCGCACAGCAGCACATCCCCACTGCTCCCTCGCCTGCTCTCCTGGCATCCCGAGGGGAGCAGAGAGCAGCAGGCAGTGCCCCAGCCCCTCTCCCCATGCCCTGGGGGGCAGCTCCCCTCTGCCATGGCCCAGCCGTGTCCCTGCCAGCAGCTCTGCCCAGGAGTGCCCGCTGGTCTCACCTCGGACAGCGTTCCAAGCGCCCGAGGAGCGCCCGGTTCGGAGTGCTCCGGCTCCTCTCTGCATCTTCCGTGTATTTCACCTGCTGCTGCTAGAAAATAAAGCTGTGCTGGGTAATTTTGTCAGGAGATCTTGTGTCATTATGGAAAAAAAGCCTTTTGTAGTTCTCTTAAAATACCCCTTGGCAAAGGCTCTTCCCTGAATGGAACATTCAACAAGGTGCTTTTGACAACCTGTAACAACAGCTGGTCTGGGTAGTGAAATATTGGAGCAACAGCTGATGCTCTGCTGGCTGAAATGGATTGATAAGAAATAAACAGGGTTTAGTTCAATATGATGGGAAAGCTGAGCTTTTAGTTCACTCGGAGGTACTGCAGCAATAGATATAAATGAAGGCTTATATCCAAATGGAAAGTGAGCTGTCAGCTCCCAGACTGCCCAACTTCCCCATCCCCAGCCAGGAGCACACCCTGCTGCTTCCCAGGGTGAGGCACATGGGTTTGATCCCACGTTTCTGGGGAATGCACAGCTCCCCTCACATCACTGCAGAATCAGGTGCAGGAGGAAGAACAAGCCAGCACCAGGAGCCTGCTGCTCTGTACAGATTGGGCAACTTGGAATTCCTGCAAAGAAATAGTCTTTTCATATAAAACCTCATTGTTAGTGCAATCCACTTGTGCACAGCAAGAAATCTAGAGAGAAGGAATGTGTTTTAAAGGGGCATTTCCATTAGAAAACAGAGGAGGTAATTGCTAAAGTAGTGCTGTTGTTTTCCTGACTTTGAAAAAAAATAAAGAAAGAAAAAAGAAAATAAAAAAATTGCTGGAATCTCCTGTTGGTGGAGGAAGTGGGGAATAAGAGCAGAGCTTTGCCATGCAGCCAGCCTGACAAGGCTCTTCCATGATGTGCTCCATCCAGCAGGATGGCTGGCAGAAGAAGTTGCCAGTGTGTGACCCACGCCTGGGCCTGCTGTATCTGACCACACTGCTTGTGGTGCTCCACGCAGGCTGGCCTTGCACTGAGACAGCTGGAAAAATGTGCACTGGAAGTTTAAGGTGTTTAATTTTATATTCCATACTGAGCCTGGGAACATCTGAAGGTGCAAAGTAATCTTTGTTTAAATGCTTACAATATGCCCTTGAAGATTTTATATGGAAATTAAGTCAATTGCTGTTGCTGTAATGCAATTACTGTTTCATTAGGAACACTGTAGTATTAACATATGGGTTAGTATTGATCAGAAAAATCTATGTGTATAATGTATCTGGGATAAAGTACTGTATGACTCAGCTGACCTGAATTTATCCTTCATAAGACTAAAACTTGGCAAGTGTGATGAAGCCTGACAGCCTCAGTTTCCCCACCTGAACAATGGCCCCTATGTATTTTTCTGCCTGTAATATTCCTTGGCAATTTATGGACAAAACCCCAGTTTTTAACTCATATATATTTAATAGTAATCCATAAAAATTCTTGTGATGTAAGTAATGCCATTTCTAAAATGCTCAAATTGACATTACCATTTCGTTTTTGTAATTCACAAATACATACTTGTGTCCCGCCTTGTCCCTTTGTTCCCCAGCCATTCAAAGCTCTGCTGCTGGCATTGAAATGCTCCCTGTTCCTCTGACTTTTATAATCCGTGTCTGATTTGACTATTGATATATTATTATACTTTTAAAATAGTTGGTTATTTTCTTTCCGGTTTTGTCTTTGCTTACTCCCACCCAGTTCATGTTAAAACACAGTGGATTTGTGATGAACTAATTATAATGTTTCTTTTCTTTTGCATTCTCCTTGCAGTTCGTGCCAGGCTGTAACTCACTGTTTAGCTGCAGGCTGATGCACTGTGGGTGTTTCACAGGAAACATTTGCCATGGCATCATTTTGCCTGTGAAAACAGGGGAATGATGACAAGTGTCACTTTGAGTTCCATAATTTTGATGCGTGGTGTTGATCGGTACCAAAACGCAATCTAGCACCAAAATATTGCAAAATGCAAATACGGATGTGTAATTCCTGTTGTAGGAATTCTGTGGTGTTATATGATCATGCTGGTATTTTATTAAGATAACAGGCCTGGGAGATCTCTCCTCAGGATGTGCATATGGAACTGGTACCTCCTCATCAACAGTGTATTTGGGAATGTTTTCCTTTGTATCAGAAGCTTGTAGTGTGTTAGGAGCATGTAGCCCCATGTGGCAGTAGGTTTAGAGGTAGTTCATAACGAGTTAGTGAGCATGGAGGTGATTCCAAAGCACAGGAATGTCTGGATTGGGTCTGGAGGGTGTTACTCTGATTTTCCTCAGGCTGCTGGGGAGATCTGTTTGCAGTGCACTGGGGAAGGGAGCCCAAGGGAAGGTGGGATATGGCACTTGGGACCGGGGGTGTAGCTGGGCAGGAGGGTTCAGGGAGCTGTGATTCCCACGGGTATTTCCTGCTGCTCACGGAATTCCACAGGCCTGGAATGCTGCTGCAGCCGGCTGATACAATGGCTGGGTGCAGGTTCCTGCCTGCCTTCCAGGGACATTCCTGCATCCTGGCACTCCATGTGTTGGAAACAAGCTACAAAGGAATCCCCATGGCTGCATCTTGAGCCTCACAGCTGTCCTTTAGCTGAGATTCCTGCTGAAATTTGGAGTGATTCTGGGTGACTTGTGACCCCACCTTGTCACTTGTGCTTAGGACAGGGGCCCTCCTTTATGGGTTTGTCCCTTCCTAGCAATCAGGGGTCATTCGTTCAGCTGCAAATAAAGGACTTTGGGCAGTGTCACCTCCTGGTTTCTTACTGTGTCAGCATTAGCTGCTTGGTAAACATTATCTTAATATTTATTGACAAGAAAAATTGTTCAAAGTCATGGGGATGTGCAATGTGCCTTCTCACAAAAGCTGTCCAAGAGACCTTCCTCTTTGATAGTATTAAATTAGGAAAATCAGGAACCAGATGTTGGAAAGAGTTGTCAGGTCCAGCCTGGCTGTGCACAGACACCCGATTTGGGAGGTGTCACTGAACCCCCATTTTTCATGCTCTCACCACTGCAGTGTTTCAGTGCACAGCAAGCATACCTGAAAACACACACGTTTTTTATGGTGACTTAGGATTTCTGGAGGCAAGATTCTGGTCACATGGCAAGTTTGCAGGGTTTGGGTCATGCCCACCTCCTGGAATTAAAGACAGTTCCCTTTCAAGACTTGACTTTGGCCCTGTGCTTTAACACTGTAGTCCTCTTGCTTCCAATCTGAAGTATTTCTGGTTTCCATGCTTACAGCTAGGTTTTCTTCAGCAATGGCTCAGAGAAACTGGGTTATTTTCCCATCTCTTGCACAGAATCACAGTAGGACCTTGGGTTTGTTCTGCCTTTCTCTTCAGCTGTAGGAACTACCTTTTTGGGATGCCAGCTTCCCAGGATCCAGCTCCTTTGTCTTTGTTCAGTGCCAGCTAATGCAGTGTCTGTTCACTGCTGGGCTTTAGGCACTGGTAAAATACACATAATGAACGATGACAATGGAAAACAGTTTTTACCTTTCTTGACAGTCATATTGCTGTTGGCCTGGAGGTTAATCAGTGACTTAGTAGCAGTTACCAAAAAAAAAAACCAATCTGAAATTGCAATCCAATTGATAGGAATGACCATTCTTGTCTCTAGTGGTCCCTGAGAGGCCCAGGACATGGCACAAGCTACTGTTCTCATGCTCCTATTGCATCAGTCTTTCTATAAATCATTATAAAATACTTCCCTGCGTGCTGGGGGGTATCACTTCTCTGCCTTTTTAATTCCAGTACTGTAACATGGATGTTTAGCACAGGGACTGCAGGCACAACTCTTCTGACCCCAAGGAAGAACTAGTGGAGTGAACACTTCTAATGCCTTGCTTGATTTTAAGAGAACAAGTAAATGGTTTGAAATAGAGGAGACCTGCTCTGTGTTTTTTAAACTGGAGATGTTTAGACACCTCTGGATGGATCTTTGTGTTTCTGAATCACATTCTGCAAGAGATGTGATTGGGGAAATAGTTGGACAGAGCTTCTGTTGAGGCCTGCAAACACCTAGGAATTTGTGTGTGAAGCATAAAACACCGCAGTGATGCACGTGCCAGTTCATTTGTCCGTGTTTTTAACCATTTTTATCTGGAAGCATGTGCTTTCTGTGTTCAGAACATGTTGTGTCCTGTGGGAGACAGTGTCTGCTCCTTGTGTGTCGTGTCCTACCTGTGCTGCATGGTGTGTGTGCCGAGCTGTGGCGTTCCAGATGCATGTCCACGTGAACTCCAGCGCTCCTTAACGGGGAATAACGAGCTCTCTTTCCATCCCTCCCTCTAGGTTGTGTGGAGGAAACTTGGCGATGCTGCAGGGTCGTGCCCTGGAATTAGACAACACTTGTCAGGAAATCAGTACAAAGGACCGATGTGAGAGGCCCCGAGCAAGTCCCCTCTCTGCAGAGCAGGAGTCGGAGCTGCCCAGGAGAGGGGAGGAGCTGCCCGTGTCCGCCGCAATTGCCAGCTGACACGGGGCGTGGGCACTGCAGAGCCTGCTGGAGGGGAGGCCGTTCTGCACGGGGGTCTGCCGGGGAGCCGTCTGTCAGTGTCCCCAATCCTGCTGCTCCAATGTCCCAGCTAGTGAAGCGCTGCGCCCTCACTGCAACACTCCACCCTTAGAAGTACTGAGGTATCGCCATCCTAACCAAAAGATATTCGGGATTCTGCAGGCGTTACGCAAGATAAGTTTTATTTTGGTTAGTTACAGTGAATCTCTAATAGGTCTGAATGAGTTTTCCCCTGGATTTAGAGAGGTTTTTCAGCAGACTGGAGAGACACTGCTGAACTGTGCCTTTGGTCTCTGCAGGTTTGAGAAAGTCGCTTCTTAGTAACTCACACTTCAGTCTGTAAAGGATCCGTTAATGGTGCTTAGGCAATTCCCAGGTGATTTTTTTGCTTTGGTAGAATACCTGCCTTTGGAGGTGCTAAAAGACCATGAAGTCCTAACCAGCCAGTAGTGTAGCATAACTACAGTACTTGTAGTGATCCACAATTTCTTTCTAAATGAAAGTTAAGATAGCTTTCTTTTCGATTCATTTTGATGCACATCTGAAGAGATCTAAGGTGTTTAATGAATGGCCCTCTAATGAACACAATACTTAGGCATCGCTATTACAGGTCTCAAGTCAGGATTTCCATCAGAATTTCTTTTGGAAAGTATTTTCCAATTGTCAGGACGCTAATTTCTACTGTTTAATTTAGAGACATGCTGGTTTATTTAATGAGAGCCTATAAGGATCTAAAAGATTGCACTGCATTATAAGAAAAGCTCTTCTTGCCACTGTAGCATTCTTTCAAAGAAAAAGGTTTTGTTATCCTCAGAGCATGTCTTTCATTATTATGAGGCAGAAAGCTCATGTTCAGATTGCCTGAGATTTGACCAGACGGCGCCCTAGATGTGCTTAGTTTATTTTTATCTGTGTATGATCCTAGTTGTGTGTATTGAATTGCAATGATAGATATTTTGTGTATATCTTAAAGCAATGATAGTTTCATGTATGAATGTGCAACAGGCTTGTGACTGAATGCTGTTGCTTAACTTTTTACCATAGCTGAGCATCGAAAAGACTAATAAAAATTAATAATAAAAAAAAATAGGAATGCAACAATTCCTGGGTTTCTGGTTTGTTCTTGGTTACTAAGATTTGAGCCAAAGTCAGAACCTCTGTTTTTCTGAGCTTGGACTGTATCCGTGGGCTATTTGCAGTGGAATGTAGCTCGGTTGCTGTACAATCTTTTGTTATATAGGAGTATGATGTAAATCTGCTATCTGTCTTCAGGAAAAGTGTATTCATTTGCAGCAGTAGTGCTGTTGGTTTCTGTTGTTATTTTCACTTGGTACCATTCAGTGTAAGGCCTCTGATCCAGCATTGCTTCTCCTTGAGTTGGAAATGCAGTCCAGCTTTGTTTTGAACCACGGCACTCCTGTGTGGTTTCTGGTGTAACCCCAGCCCAGACAGCTGTCGGTTCTCTTTCCATGTTGTTTTCTGCCCTACATATTGTTTGCAGAGTTCAATTTCGATTGTTGTATTCCTATCTCTGTATGTATGAACAGCTGTAACACCTGTACTTGTGCCTGCACTCTGGATGTGCAGGGGCCAAGCGAGGGACACTGGTCTTTTGACACTACACTTGTGTAAATTTTGATACTGTATTAAAACTATTTTTTTACAGTTCTGCATACGATGGGGTATCAAGTATTGTGTTCATCTTAGCAATGTAATAAATTATAGAATCCCACCCTTGTTTGCTCTCCTTTACTGAAGCTCTGAGGTGCTCGGGCAGTTTGCCTTCAAGGAGCTGTTGGAAACGTTTCCTGCTTGGTTGAGAAATTAGCTGCATGCTGTGCATTTTTCTCCATTTTTTTTTTGCCAGGTGTCTTAAAAACATCCTGGCCATGTGAAGTGGCTCGTCCGTTTTCTGCTTAACGAGGTGTGGCTGTGTGTAATTCTGCCAGGGATTGTGCCCAGGTGCAGCTTGTTCCGTCCTCAGCCCCAGCAGCCTGGCTGCCTCCCTCCTCCCCTCCTCACAGAGCAGGCGTGGGTGAGCACAGGGGAACGTGGAGCTCCTCGGCTCCTCTCCTTCAGGTAAGGGGTGCTGGTGGGCCTGGGGGGGCTGGCAGTGTCCCCCGGGGGGCTGGCAGTGTCCCACGGGACTTTTGAGTGGAAAAGTGGCACCACAGCCCTGCCCCAGGACTGCTTTGGGTGGGTCAGAGGAAAGGGCTGGCTCTCACTGCAGAGCAGAGAACTTCCACCACGTTTTCTGGAGAAAAGCAATACTTGGCACACTCAGTATCTCCAGGCTCATAAATCCCATGGGGACTCCTTGGGATGCACCTTGCTGAGAGGAGAAGGTGGGCAGTGTGTGTGGAAGAGGGTCAGTGCTCTGGGGGGTTCTGTAGCCTGCTGAAATGCCTCTGTGCTCATGAATAAAAATTGCTGTAGTACTTGGGAACCTTTGGCTCATCTGTCTTGCTCCCTGCCCACGTGGTTGAGCCTTTTTCATCAAAATGTGATTGTGCCAAGCCTCATGGACTCTGCAGTTGCTTTTAGCAGAATTCTGCTTTGCTTGAAAATTCGCACGTGTTGTTACGGGGCTTTTCCCAGGATGTGAGCTGAGCCTGAATGAACTATAAATTCACTGTGTGAGTGAGTTTTAAACAGCACTTGTGTCGTGGATGCATGGAGTAGATTTTACCTTCTGTACTGCAGCAAAGCTGCTTTGCTGAAGGGTTACAAGGTAAAGAATGGCACTTTGTTTTCAGTGAGTGACTGGTTTCAGCGGAGCCTGTTCCCCAAAGGCTGCAGTTGATGGACATGTTTATGAACATGGCGTGAAGCCAGAATGCCCTTTTTAATGTTTTGGGCAGAGCCAGCCCAAACAGCCTCTGTGGCCTGGGGACAGCGCCAGGCCCTGCTCTCCTTTGTGCTCCCCAAACCTCTCAAACACCAACTATTGCCTCCCCAACGAATACCAGCCATACCAGGGTACTGGTTTTTGAAATAAGTCCCAGGGTGGTGTGAATTCTTTATACTGATCTCACTGCTTTGATACAGAAGAAAATGGATCAGCCACTTCCCCTGGCCCCCCCACTTTTGAGTGGAAAAAAGTCTTGATGAGCATGTCCTTTATTTTGAGTAGAATGGGCCAGCAAATGCAGCTGCTGGGTGTGTAATGGCAAAACCTCCTTCCATCTCTGCACTTGTGTTTTCCAGGCTTGGGTGAACCACGTGCAGGGGACTCAGCCGTGACTGTCCCCAAACCAGCACCGAGCTGCAGCTCTGCTCATCCGAGATCCCCAAGGTAAGAACAGCTGAATCAACGGCAGCTCTGCCTGGAATGAATGGATAGAGGCTCTGCATTAATTAATCAACCAGCAACCAGGAATTTGCTGGGCTGCTTTGTCCTTATGGTGCTCTCTAGCATGTGCATCGGGCCCAGGAGTAAGTGGTGAGGTGGTGTTTGCAACTTGCATCTGATGTGTGTGGTATTGGGAGTGAGGGGGAAGGGGAACTGCCAGAGGAGGAATGAACAAAGAATCTTGCTAGGAATTACTCTTTTCTTAAAGAGAAAACTTCTTTGCCCCCTCCTGGGTAGTTCCAGACTATTCCTGTTGTTTTTTTTTAATCCCAGGAATAGCATGGTATGGCTGAGATTTTCAGTGTGTGGAAGGTCAGAGAGGAGGGGAGGGCTTAGCCAGACTACAAGGGATGGTCCTGGGCATTCCTGCTGACATTGGTGGGGGTCAAGCAACACAGAGGTGGTAGTGTGAAGGAAAATTAACTTTTGAATAGTCTTACATAAATAAAAATAGGGCTGTGTTTTAAAAACTTAAGGGAATGTAGTCCAGAGACATAAGCCTTACTTGAACCTTTATGAAGTAGAAGTGAGTGAGCTTTTACATGTGAGTAATTAGAAAATTGAGAAATATTGAAGGGGATGATGACAAATCAGTAAAACTTTATCATCCCGTGACACTGATAGAAGGGCTTTGCTGCAGTCAGGCCCTGGGGAGCCCCAGCCTTGTCCAAGCAGTGGTGGCTCTCCTTGTGTGACCAAAACTGTCCCCAAAATGGTGGGGAAGGACCCCAGGGACTGCATCACGTGCTTCTGTCTGAAACAGCTTCCTAAACACCTGGTTCACAAAGGAGTGAAAAATAGTAACACTGAACTATTTCATGTGTTTGTTAGAACATGGTAATCACTCTCCTCTTGAATAAGAACTTGTTACAATGATCTCCTCAAAGCACTGGCCATGGCCCTGAAGTTTGAAGCTTCTTTGGATTTCCCCCCCCCAGTAATATGTGTAGGTTGAAGTAGATTTAAAAAATTTTTGTAAGTCTGCAGACTAAAAAAAAAAACCAGTAAAGGAAAAAGTAACCCTGGGAGCCCATTGCCAGCCTCTGGAAAGAAAGGTGACAAAGGGAAAGGGATGAGGACCTGTCCTGGCAGGATTCGGGCTGCAGGTGAGTCTTGTGCTGTGTTTAGGTGAGATAACCCACTTGCAGTGAGCTCACCTGTGACAAACACCGAGACCTGAGGGAAAGGCAGGGTGAGAGAACGTGGTTTAACCCTTCACACGTGGTTTCATTTTCTTTTTATCATCACTCTTGGTAAACTCCAGGGACCCTGGAGCAGTGGTGTTCCCAGGCCCCAATGTGGAGCAGGAGGGGTTTGATGGCATGGTGTTTTTCCAAGCTTTGCAAGTCCCTGCTGGCACATCCTGGCTCAGGCCAACGTGCCGAGCCCTGTTAAAGCACAGCTTCACTCACAGCTGAAGAGTAAAGGGCAGAGTGAAAGGAAAACGTTCTCTCGGGTTTGGAGGTGGCCTTTCCAGATAGGATCTGGTTTGTTGTCAGAGCTGTGGTAGTTGGCCAGGACATCAGTCAGTGCTGTGGGGCTGCCGGGCTGCTCTGTTTTCACAGGCATTAGACTTCATAAGGGAGGAAATACACCATCTAAAAATACAGCATTTGCCTCCCCCTGCTGAAGGGGAAGTGTCCCCAGACTGCTGCGTGTTCCCTTTTAGGAAGGCCTGGAGCCCACCCTGCCCAACCTTAAGAATCCCAGGAAAAGCACAGCGTGAAACATGGAAATGTTTCCATGGGAACTGTTCCTCTACTCCTGCTAATAAAACAGACCTATAACACTGATGATAACAGGTCCCAGTTTCTGCACCAAACTACAAACAGTGAGCACCACAAAGGGAGCTGGTAAAGAGCAGGATTGTAAATCAACAAAACTCCTAAATTAGGTATGTGTGTGCCCCTCCATGAGAAAGCACAAGCAGATAAACAAAGGCCTTGGTGGGAAAAAAAGAGAAAAGATCTCTTTAATTGCAGCACATCCAGCCAACATAAACCCCGTGGATTGTGTGAAATCAGGTTTGTTCCTCTGATCCGCAGCAGGAAACCCTGTAGCAGATCAAATGTGGTCAGGGCAGCTGTCCTGCTAATTGCTGCTCCTAGCTGAGCCAAAGCAAACTGTTTAGACAAAGGAGAGAATTCAGTTTTTATTTAATATTAATTATGAAATGGCATGTCTTGGTGGGCTTCACAATAACACTACATTTCCTGGGGGGGAAAAACCCGTAGTTCTAATCCTGCGAATTAACTGGAGAATTAAGCCATTGCTTTAGGCTGGAGCCCCAACATGTGCTTTCAATTAGATGCAAGATGGATGATGTCACGAATAAGGCCTTTTCTTCAATCACAACAACAAATTATGAAGCTGATTTTAAAGCCTTCCTTATGAGCATTCTTGTATGTTCTGATGTTAAAACAGTGGTGGGTTTTTGTTTTCTTTTTGTTTTTTTTCTTTCTGGCATGATATTCACGCTTCCTTTTGGTTTTTATTTTTAAGCATGTTGTGGCTGTTTCACAGCATCTCTTTGGCTTCTCACTGGAGATTTTGGAGTTTTGAACTGAGTATTTTGGGGATTGGATGTGTTGCTTGGGTACTCTCACTTTACACTGCTAAGAATGGACTGGACACTTTAGTTTCCTCCTGTGCTACACCATCATGTGTGGAGCGTCTTGGAACAGCTCACCCACATTTGTGGCCATGGGCAAACAAAGCCAAAGAGGCAGGGAAGAAGTTGGGGATGCTTATATAGAGCATCCATAATCCAGATGTACTTATGTAAAGTAACAACTTTACTGTGTCCGGGCAAATGTTTCTGCGAGTGCTGATGGAAAACTGAGCTGGATGGGAAGGCAGGTATGTGCCAGCAGAGAGCAATAAAAGCTGCTCTAAAGGCACTTCAGAGACAGTTTTGGGTGTAAAAATAAGTAGTTGGTAAAAAAAAAACAAACCAAAAAACCCCAAATAAATGAGAAATAGACAACTTGAGGCTTTCGCGGCTGCTTCCCTTGACTCTTCTGAAGCTGTCTGCTCTTGGAGGATAGGTGCATGTGATAGTGGGCTTGGCTTTTTCCTCCCTAATACGCCTGCTTTAGTAGTAGGGAAAAGGAACAGTGGAGAGAAGAGGCAGACAGGGATCGGTGCCCAGACTGGCGCTGATAAGGTTTTATCTTTGATCTCCATGAATTAATTGATGCCCGTGTCTCTGTCGGAAACGTCCCCGCGTGGTGAGGACGGGAGCGAGGGCCGGGCCGTGGCCGGGGCTGTCCCAGGACTCGCTGACCGGGAGCCGGGCGGGCTTGCTGGGGATGTTCCATGTCCTGACCCCTGCGGGGTTGGGGGCTGCTGTCCACACCGGGAACCTGTCACACGGGGGGCGGGAGCAGCACCGCACACACACACCTACACACACACACACACAAACACACACACACAAACACACCTACACAAACACACCTACACACACACACAAACACACCTACACACACACCTACACAAACACACCTACACACACAAACACACACACAGAGCCCCTCGGAGCTCCTCACGGCCGCCCCTCTCTCCCCTCACAGCCCCATCTCCCCTCATGGCCCCGTTCTCTCCTCACGACTCTCCCCCCCTCAAGGCTCCATTCTCCCTTCTAAACTCCCCTCTCTCTCCCCTCACGGCCCCATTCTCGCCTCGTAACTTCACTGTCTCTCCTCACAGCCCCATTTTCCCCTCACGGTTCCTTCTCACTCCCCTCACAGCCCCATCTCCCCTCACAATTCTCCTCTTTCTCCCCTCACGACCCCGTTCTCGCCTCATAACTTCACTGTCTCTCCTCAGCCCCATTTTCCCCTCACAGCCCCATCTCCCCTCACAATTCTCTTTCTCGCCTCA